>VZTY01009741.1:22192-69149 GCA_013400935.1 Turnix velox
CTGGCTGCAGGCTACAAAGGGGCGGCTGTGAGGGGCCACCTGTGCTGTGAGCAGGGGACCCATCTGCTCAGAGTGGTGTAGAGCTTTGTGAAGAAGTGGAAACACTGAAGTCCATCAGAGAATGTGAGGCAGAAATAGACTTTTGGAGCAGGATGTCAGGGCAGTGGTTGAGCTTCCTTTTTGCCCACCTCAGCACCTAAACAACAGATCTGAGGTTCTGACTGGGGGATTAGACTGCATGAATTTTTGAGGCCCCTGTGAGTGGCAAACTTGCTTTCCTGTTGTGTATGTTGACATGTTTCCTTTTCAGTGCATTGTTGAATTTTTTCAGAGAGAAGTGGAAAAGATGAAACAGATAACATTTGCCCAGCGAGAAACTGCTTAGATGCTAGGAAAAACAATTTTAAGGATTTATCAGCATTTGAACAGGTTGCCCAGGCATATTTTGGCATATCAATACTAAAGATAAACAAAAATACTCATTTGGCTTTAACACTGAGCCACCTACTTAGAAGTTGATTCTTCTTTGGACACTGAATTACATGACCACCAGAGTTCCCTTCCAAATGGAATTATTTTATGATTCCTGAAAGCATTGTAAAGCTGACTGAGTGTGATGTGCCTCTGGGCTATCAACAAAGATTGTTGTATTCAAACAAAAAAATCGCATCTTCATATACTTCTGAAAGAGAACCATTATTCATAGTAAGGGAACAGATGTCAAAACACAAAGACAGGAATAAGAAAACAAATGTCATTTTAAACAAAACAGCCCTTTGCTTTTCAGAGTTGAGTATGAGATAGAATGTCTGTTTGTACCTTCTGTAGATGGCAATTAAAGAAAAAGAATGAAGTGTATAGATTTCATTAACAGTGAAGTGATGATGTGTTGACAATAAATCAATAGTTATACTAGACCTTAAAAACAACAAAGCAAATATTCTGAGGATAAATTCTTTGTGAAGAAAGAAAGGGGCAAATTGTCTGAGCTTAATGTCAAATATCAAATCTTGTTTGGGAAAATAAATTTTGAATGCACAGATCAATATGACCTCTTTAGCAGAAAATATAGAATCAAAGTTAAACTGTCAGGAGACTCAAATATCTCAAAATATGAAAAATTCACAGAAGACAAAAATATAATTCTGCTCAAGATCTGTGGCCTTAAAAATGAAAACCAAAATCTACTAAAAGTTCTTCAGTAGAATTGATGTCTTTACTGATTCTAGCTGCATAGCTGTAATCTTTGCCATCTGAAATTCATCACTTCCAGGAAGAAAACTAGGGATCTACATGTGGAATAGAAATGGATTTAAGTAATCCTGATGCATTTTTGCAGAGTGATGTAGTCTGATGTCTCTGGATTTGTATCTAGAGTTATCATTGACAGTGGGAGAGATCCAGCTTCAGTTAGAGATGTCTGAATTCCCTTTTGTGAGCCATTACACTCAGTTTTAGGTGGAGGCAGGTCATCTCGTAGGGGCTCTCTGCTCAAGTAGAGCCATTTCAATCTGGATACTATTCCAGAAAATACTCTAAAAATACTGTCCTTTCAAAGCAGTGAAGGATCAGATACAGATATGGTAGACTGTGAGTGACAATGCTCCTAACAATTTCCTATTGCCTTTTGCAGCTTATTAAGAAGATGGAATTGTAATTTATTGTGAATACTTTCCTGTAAAATTTAGACAAAGAGTTTACTCAAGAGGTGAGATAGGCTTTGACTTTTCAGTTTGTGAAATGTAGGACTGAGGTTGTTGTGGTGGTTGTGGGTGACTGAAATATATAATTTGACAAACTGCATGGAGAAGGCGACTGAAATGGTTTTTCAATGTATTAAGATCAAAGAAGTAGCAAATGAAATTATTTTTTTGGTTTTGGTTAAAACAACAAATATTTTTATGTTTCCTCAATGAACCAATACAGATTACATGTTTTGAATAACAAAATATAAATGGATTTTAAAAAGCTGTTTTATCATGGACTACTCCATACTGTGATGGAAATACAAATTCTAGATCAGGAGCATCCCTCCTTTCAGAGACAACCTTCTAGGCTACACCAAATTTTACTATAACCTGTCAGACCTTCAGAATTTATTTAATATATCTTCTTTGTTCAGCTGTTAAGGGCCACCAAGAAGCTAATTTTTGGTGGTTTTTGAAGCTGCAGAAAGAAGCGAGGGGAGGCTGTGCCTCGGCAGTTGCGGAAGGCATTGCCCAGTGCCAGGGCAGGAACCCCCCAATGGCCGTGCCCCGCCCTGCCCCGCACTCACAGTAGCAAAGGGGCCTTTCAAGGCCTCCGCAACCTGTGTGAACAAGGAGGGCCTGGGCGTTTTCTGTAATTAGTTCAGGTGATGTTACAGAATTTCTCTCTTGCTTCATGTTTATGCAGTTTTTTTCAAAAATATGAATAATTAACAACTCAGATTTGTAGAACTAACTCCAAAATAATATAAAACTATGCCACTTCTTATATTTCATACACCATGCATTACCATTTTTTACTCTTTTATCACTAAAACCATATTTTATATGTAAACATTATCTTCATACTGACAGAAAGCTTGGATATATAGATACTCTAAACTCATGGAAATTATATTAAATCTTCTACTGGTAAAGTAACTAACATGCTGTGCTTTTTGTAGGAGTCCATTCCAGTCTGACGGTCAGTTTTTGGTATTTAGTTTTATTTTACTTACATAATTGTGTATGTGAAACAAAATGGCATAAAAGTGATATTTCTGAAAATTTTGAAATATAGTTTCAGTTCCTGGAGAACTGGATTGTTGAACAGAGATAATGCACTTGGAGACATTTGAAAGTCATTGAAACTTCGTCAGCCTAGAGAGTGTGTTGCAAAATGACAGAGTGAAAAGGTATCTGCGTGTGAAAATGCATCTTTTGAGTATTTTTTACTGCTTTACTGCCTATATAAGCATTTTAATTTTCTAATAAATCTCTAGTTTTCTTAGTATGTGGAGGGAAAAAACCCATATGGTCTTTTTTCTATTTTTTTTTTTTTTTAGTCGGCAACCTAAGTATTAGTGTTACTCTAGCACTGTTTATCATGAGCTGGAGCTCATTCCTTTAGAATAATGTTTTCTGAATTAACAAATAGTAGAGGAAGAAGTGGGAAGGAAGAGAATGTGATGTTTAGGAGTAGCTCTTATGTTTCCCAGTCTCAGACAGGCCTTGGTCTTTTTCTGGGGAATGATTTAGGGTTAATTAGATTTCTATATTTCTAGATTTGGCATGATAAAATAACCATTGCATCAGAGAATATGTGATGTAAATTTATTTTATTACTGGCAAAAGAAAATACCATGCTTGGCCTTATTAATCCCTAACTGGAAGATGAACAGGTTATTTCTCTTTGAGTAGGGGCTGGAATAGCCACTGGCACTCAGTGTGAATGTGTTCATTAGCTCTTTTCTTTGAGCTGTTAGAAGAAGGAAACAAAAGCCAATCTGCTTGTTTGCTGTTTCACATTCATCTACTTTCTCCTTTTTAATGGCTTGACTGACAGCCTGGGTGTACATTGTCCGATGTCTTCACATCATGCCCGTGACCTCAATTCACTTATCATTCACTTCCATCATGTCAACAGAGTCATTTGTGGCTGTCCATTATTCCCACACTACATTGTGTGATGAATTGCCCTCTTGGGAATTTTAGGACATCTTAATCCTGGTCTGACAGAGCTCTCTGAGATAAATAATCGACAAGCCCCTATGCTAAATGCAAGCACATCAGAGGACGCAGACTTTTGACAGCTTTTGCTGAATAAAAAGAAGCAAGAGAACGTGCCTTCAGTGTTGCCAGTCAGCTTCCATTTCTCATTTTAATTTTCATGGGATGATTTTCTACCAAGAAATTGCATGTAGTAGGGGAAGGAGATTCATTATGATTTTTATCATTAGTTGCTTTCCTGATAAACAAAATATTTAATTAAAAAAACAATTACGGTGAATTTATTATAATTTAATCTCACATTAAATCTGGCCTCTTTCTCCATCCATGCATGCTAAGGAAAGAGAGCTTTGTTGTGAGGAAAAACCTGATAGCGTTTGAATGTGTATTTCCAGTGACAGCCACGTGTGGCTGGGTGCCGTCTGGCATTTAAAGCCGGGCTCTTTCCCAGTGCCTGTGAAGCTGCTCAGGGTGCAGGGGCAGGAAGATGGACTCGCTGCTTTCTTATGTTGACAGCTTAGGACTGGCCAGAATTGCAGTGCAGAGTGAGCTGACAACTTGCTACCAATTATTTTCTGGAGGAAGGGACTTGAATAAGCAGAGTTGAGGCCTCATTCACAATGTCTGTGCAGTGCCAGGTGGTATTAGTGGTGTGACAAAATGTAGTTCCAGTGATATTTGCATTTTTCACACTTGGCTGGAGCTTGCCGGGTGGTTTAGCTCTTGTTACTGCCTTGAGACTGACTCTTGAGACTTGACAAGGGACCACAGGTCAGCTCCTGTGGGTCTCTGAATTGTGGGAGTGGCTACAGCATTATTTCCATGTGTTGTTTTTGGATAATAGAGCAGCTTTGTGCTTGCTGGAGTTCTGGTATTCAGCCCTTGACAGCCTGCAAGCTCAGTGTGAGCACATACTTAATCTAAAAAATCACAAAATTTGTAAATCCAAACCACTTAGAGAACACACAGAACAGGAAACAACCCCCTCTTTATTTTATTTTATTTTTCTCCATTGTTACAGTGTGTTAGCTAGCTGGAGGAGGAGAGGAAAAAAAAAGGAATAAATAAATTGTGTATTATGTGGGATCACTGTTTCATATCATCCTTTTTAGTTTATTGGAAGCAAATGACACTACTTCTTCTGGAGTGTATCCTTAAGGTATTCTCAGGCACTCCTGCAAGGATGAAAATTTTAGACAGATTTAGTGTGGAAACTGGTAGAGATTGTCTGTTCTCATTTCAGATAAACTACAGTCAATGGAAATTAATATTTATTTCTGTAGTATGTGCCAGAGGGAAGAAAACTATGCTCTTAAGTGCATTACTTCAGAGGTGTGGTACACAAATCCATATAGAATACATTGTATTGTTTAACCTGACTAAAACACAAAAAGAACTTTTGGATGTGAGTCCTACTGTCAGATGTTTACTTGCCACTTTATTTGGAATCTAGCAGAAATTTGTCTTTTACAGCTGTCCCTTAAGTTGAGGTCGTGAGATTTGTGGTCTGAGTTCTTATATTCTTTGATCTGAATGATATTTTTGTTAAATCTATACTTACTGTGCCTTTTTTTTTAAGTTTTCACCCTTACCTTTTCTTTTCTTTGCTGTTTTTTTCTTTATTCCCACAATGCCTGTTATTTGGACCAATAATTTTACTACAGATGTAAGAAACTATTTTTGACCTTTTTACCCTCTCAATAAGAATTCTCCATTAAAAAAATTAAATAAAAATACCCTCATAACAACTCAAAACCAAAAATGCCCACTAAACAGACACAAGAAATTGCTGAAAATTGCCTGAGCCACTTGGTTTATAGCTGATGTAAAATTGTAAATGGGTATGGAATTTCTAATATAGGTCTCAAGTGCAGAAGGTTGCTCTATGAAAAGAATTCCCTTGGTGTTTGCTAATAGTTATAAAGCTCATTTCAGGCATATTATAAAATGTATGAAAATTTCAATTAAAAGAGCTTAGATACAAATAATTACTAAGCTGGCAGTCTTGTATTTCTCTTAAATCCATTGGGAGAAATAAAAGAATGATAAAGATATTAAGGTCTGATTCAGTTAAGCTGGGAGCTGAGGTTTAATGTCATATTTCAGTATTTGTTGCATAAGTTGCATTATCGCATTTCAGTTGAGGGTTTTGTCAGACCTTACAGGAGAAGCAAATTTTCATCTTCTGAACTGTCAGACACTGCTTTAATTAAGCTACAAAGCAACTCCTCTCTAAATAAAAAATGGTAGGTTTCTCTTCTCACATTTGAGATCTAAGGCTTAAACTGACAATATAAAGTCAGGGTGTTTTATGTGATTTGGCTTTCTAGGTTAGACGATTGCAGGCACCAATTTCTCTGTGTGTCTGTGAGCAAAAGAGTCAGAGAGGAGTTTGGATAATAGATGGCAATGGGTTCAAGAAGAGCTTTGTCTCCAGAATGATCCTAAAAATTAGGGAACTGAGTAAGAATTTGCTATGTGAAATAATGTTATTTAAGCATTTCTTTAGTTCTTGGAAATAATAATCCCAGTTTTGTTTAATCAGAAACTGTGACTCATTTTTCATATTTCAGAAAGATTTTTTTATTAATAGGGTTTTTGATTGAAAAATTTGAGAATAGGAATGGAACAGAAAAGTTCTGGAACTGTGTACTTCCTGTTTGCAGAACTCTACACAGAACTGAGGATGATGTTGTGGTTTTAGGTGCCTTGGAAACAGGTCTTTTGAGGGACAGAAAAACTGCTTTCAAAATTGCTAGAGTAAGTGAGAAAAATGAGGATGATGTAGTTTTGATCAGTGTACCAAAAAGATCATAAATATTTTTGGGATTTTTGGGTTGTTATAACCTTGAGACTTGCTAATAGAGATGAAAATGTTAATTTTGTGAGTAATCTCTTCTCAGGGAGATATTTACCTGAAAACTGTTAAAAGGTTTTCAGCTCTTAATGTATGATTAACTGTTGTAAGATATGTTTGGCACAGAAAATGAAGTATAGAGTTGTGCATTTCATGAATTACTGCCTTCTACCTGTGTGAGGCACATGCTTTTGCTCATGAAAAGTGCATCTGCACTAATGCACTGTTTTGACTCCCCTTCCATCTTTTCCAATGTCATCTGCCAGTAAAGTCTGACTTTGGTCATATCCTGTAAGGTGGCATTTAAATTATGATTACACATTAAGTTATTATGGTTAATAATAACTATGACATTTAATTTTTAATTGTAGAAATTCCTATTGCATGGTTAAGAATGTAGCATTTAGGCTTTATTAATTCAATTTCAACAGCATTAAGAAACAAACCCTTATTTGTAGCATAAAATCAAAGGAACTGAAGCTGAAGGGCTTCTTTGTAAGCACTTTCACTCTGGAAAGAAGCAAACCTACAGAAATTCACTCTCTTGAAAGCAAAGCAAAAGAAAGCTTCAAAACAGAATGAAATAGAGCAAAACATTTCTTTAAAAAGTGGTGGTTGTAATGTGTTTGGGTTTTGAGTTTTAGTTTTTAATTAGCTTGTATATTTTTTTCATGCTAAATAATTTAGAGGTTGTTTTATACTTCATATCCATTTAAATGGAGAGGGAATTAAATAGGGCATATATAATGAGATTTAATAATTGGAGAAAATCAATTCAGCTCAGTCTGTGCTATTAGCTAAGCTACACTTCAAGATGTGCTCTAATATTGTGTTTGAACTCTTATTCTTTAGGGATTCCTGTTCTGGTATGCAGGGGCTTCAGCTGCATGAAAAGTTTGCTGTGTATTAGAATCATAGAATAGTTTGGGTTGGAAGGGACCTTAAAGTTCCAACTCTCCTGCCATAGGCAGGGACACCTCCCACTACATCAGGCTGCTCAGTGCCTTGTCCAGCCTGGCCTTAAACACCTCCAGAGAGGGGGCATCCACAACCTCTCTGGGCAACCTGTTCCAGTGTTTCACCACCCTCACTGGAAAGAATTTCTTTCTTATGTCAAGCCTGAATCTACCCCCTTCCAATTCACATCCATTATTGTCTAACCCAAAAGTATTGCTGCTTCCCAATTCTGCAGTGATTGTGTGGTACCTGCACAGAAACGGGTCCCCTGACTGATAAACAGACAGAGTCCCCCTACTGTAGTAACAAATAATAGTTTTCTTTATAGTGCAGAAGTGCTTGGTTAACACATGGTACTAAAAGCAATATTTTAATGCATAAAAATACATACTTGTTTATAAGGCAACCATAATACTAGACTCCATACAGCTGTTTAAGTACCAATTCTAGGTACTAGTGAAGGCTTAAACCCAGACATATTAGCATATATATATATATATTGTCTAAAATAGGAACTGTATATACATGAACACATTGTTTATTGAGCCTTGATGACAAACAGTAAATACTTATATTTCTATGGATTGCAGAGTTCTAAATGCAGAATATGAAATAACCATTGACAAGGGAGTAGAAGTGAATGGCAGTAGTGTAGTTGAGATATTATCAAAGTATCTAGATACCTTATCTTTTTCTGTAAGTTTCTATATGATGTTGACCTACCCCTGGAAGACTAATTCAGTATTATGTTTTTCAGATTAGTAGAATTATCCTATTTGAGAAACTGATCATTATTTTCTGGCATATCTTTAAAAAAAGCTCTTGCTGTGCTGCTTTGTCGCAGGCAAGAGAGAAGGCACTGTTGCAAGCCTATGAAGCAGAGCAATTAATTTTAATCTTAATTATATAGATAGAGGAATAAGTCTTTAGGGGCTAACTGTCTGGCTTTGCTTCTGCCACAGGCTTCCCCTTGTTGAGCTCTTTTAAGTTTCATATTTCAATGGGCAGTGGATAGATCTTGGCTCATCTCATCTATTTTAAGGTAGTAGGAAATAGAGATTCTGTTTATGGAATTTTTTTTCAAAGAGAAATTACTTGCACCAGAATTGTCTGTAGACACAGCATAGATCTAATAAATCCCACTGATTTTGGAAGCTACATGGATCTATAGGGGCAGGTGTATCTCGGCTGTCTTGTGCTGCAGCTTCTTACATTTACCTCCCATCCCTCTCCATACTATCTAACTAGGTTTTCCCAGCAGTTTTATAATCTGCTTAGCATTCATAGTATCATCTGATCAGTGCTAGTTACATAAATTAAAAACCAAAACCAAACCAAACCAATGAAGAACAAAAAAAACCCCTAAACGAATCATAATAAGCTACTTCTGACTGAGCAGATTTTGGTACAATGCTGTGGATTCCATTTAAAACAAATCTGACAACTTGATTGTTTAAAAAACTGAAAGAACATTATTTCTATGACATTGTCAAACATGCTGTATCTAGAAACAGCATCTTTGAAAAATAAACATTTCAAGTCTTATTAGTAAACATAACCTCTAATTCCAAATAGGAACATGTTTTCTTTCTCAGCCTTTTGACTGGATTTATGCTAGGATGGGAGGGATAATGATCTCATGCTAAAATTGCAAGGTATTGCCAAAAGTGAGAGGAAAATGTTGTATTCATTTACTTTCTACTTAAAAAAATACTCAGGTGTGAGAATGTTGTGGTTCAAATCCAGTCAGAAACTAGGACCATTAAGCTGTCTTCTCATGCCTTCTCCCACAGAAAGGGTAAGCAGAAGGAAGGGAAAGAGGAAAAATATCTAGTGGCTTGACATAAAGACAGTTTAATAAAACAGTAATGCAAAAGGAAAATAACAGTAACACTAATTATAATGGGAAAAGAATATTCAAGGCACAAGTCACGTCTTGGTGAATCTGCTGTCCTGCTCAACCTGAGCAGTTATCATGTATTCCCAGCTCCCAGACAGCCCCTGTCTGTAAATTCAGAATGACATTTATGGTATGGAAAATTCCATATTTTTTCTATCAAAGCTCCCTCTAAGCTTCTATACGAAACAGAAAAATATCCTTGAATGGTACAAATGTCATCCAGCAGCAACTAAAACAATATGCATTCTTGACATTGCTTTCATACTGAGTATGTAGCATGGCAATCACTAGAAAGAAAACCACCAGCTGAAACCAGGACAAGGCACAAACACATGGGGCAAGCATTGATGGAAATCTCAGAAGGGGAAAGGGATTCATTAAAATACAACACTCTGACCCCATTTTCTCAGGTTCCTCCTACAATATCTCATATTTTATATTGTTCCGTGTTTAAAGGAATTTCTCAGTTTGCAATTGCTTATACCCTAGGTTGAAGTTTCCTTTAGGAAGCCATCTGAGCACATTGCAAAGAACAGTTCATGATTGAACTTAGCTCTAATTTACTTTAATAAGACCTTAAGGTTGGGTTCTATTTGTTTGAAGCTTCTGTTCTATACCCAAGTGAATGCATTTTATTGTAATTTAGGGCAATACTAACCTATGTTGAATCAAAAATCTTTGTAAAGCAGGATATGCAGGGAAGTTCTTAGTATTAAGTCACTTTTTAGCTACTGCAGTACGGATTCAACATTTCAGTCATGCTGAAGTGTCCTATATGAGAGCACAGCATGTCTGACTTCTCAAGTTTTAAGGCTTCATATGACAGAGAAGAGCCTGAAAGCATCTGCTTTTCGACTGGCAAATTATTTGTTTTCCAGTATTTCTTAAAAATGTGACTCCAACACAATTCTGCAGGATTATTCTCTTAAATTTAAAAAAAAATTCCACACCTTCAACAATCTGCCAGAACATCTCAAGTTTCAGCTCAGACTTCTTAATTTAAGATTCATATTTTTTTCTCCAAATTATCTCTGCCATCTAACACACCAGTTTAACAGGGCTGTGGAAGAAGATCTTCCCTGTGGGCAGATCTTTCAGGTTTTGTCAAGTGCAACTCAGGTCAGCTGCACCACACTGAGCTGGCAGTGCCACACAGCCAGTCTGGGACGGTTCTGCCAGGATTTGCTTCATGATATGCTGGCACTGTGACAGTCTTTGTGATTCTGTCTGCTCTCTTCTGTTTATCATTATATTTTGTGTTTTTCCTCTTTTTGCTGTTCCCAATTTGACTCTGCCTATGACTTGCAGTAAGTAACCCTAGCTAGAATAAAACATCCTTTTAGAAGGGTGCTAAATTTCCTGGTGTGGTTCTTGTATAGAAAAGAAGCAGATGAGACTGAAAAAAAACTATAATGAAGTAACACCGCATGTAGAAATGACATGAGGAGGATGCTTAGGCGATTTTGAAATGAGATAATGCTTCTTGATTGTGTTCTTTCCACTGGAAGGTGGCAATTAGTTTTTCATACACGGAAAAGTGTGAGACATCCTAATTAAACACCTTTTGGTAGAAGTCATCATGGATAAAAACAAACGGCTTGTAGTAGTTCTCAGATGTGTCACCTGTGAGGATAACACTAGAAAAATCTCTTAATTATTTTTGATGTGTTGGTTTTTCTAATTTTTTGGGGTAAAAATTGGAAGGATATTATAATTTAAATGTTGATGCAGATATGTACATTACTCACTGAAACTGTCAATCAAGTAGATTGGAAAAACTACTGTAGAATTATGAACAGGGAGGAAATAAGTCAAAGGAAAATGCAATGGAGTTACCCAGAGGACAAATCTCATGGACTTAAGTGTTACTAGCCCCTGACACTAATGTTTTGCATGACTTTGGTCAAATAATTTCATCTTTCTGCTTTATTTTCCTTTATATATTGAGCACCATTACTAATATTTACTTCACAGAGATAAGAATATGCATCTTTACTTCAGAAAAGGATTAGAAAGTTTAAAGGCAGCTCTGGTGCATCTCCAGCATGGCTTGTCTTGACTGACACCTCATCTGTGGGAAAAAAAAATATGCTTTTAGGGCTTGCCAGTAGAAGGTAATCTTTGCACTCGGAGAAGAGAAGGCTCAGGGGGCACCTCTTAGTAACTTATCAACACCTAAAGGGTTCCTACAGAAAGGCAGGGGAAGGACTTTTTAATAAGATATCTGATGGGAGGATCAGAAATAATGGATGTAAATTGGAAGGGGGTAGATTCAGACTCGACATAAGAAAGAAATTTTTTCCAGTGAGGGTGGTGAAACACTGGAAGAGGTTGCCCAGAGAGGTTGTGGATGCCCCCTCTCTGGAGGTGTTTAAGGCCAGGCTGGACAAGGCACTGAGCAGCCTGATGTAGTGGGAGGTGTCCCTGCCTATGGCAGGGGGGTTGGAACTTGATGATCTTTAAGGTCCCTTCCAACCCAAACTATTGTATGGTTCTATGATTCTATGATTTCTCCAGGACTTTCAGTTAAACACTTTTTATTTCTTTTGACTACAATTACTTCCATTAGGGAAATGTTGCCTGAAAATAGCATGCAGGATTAGTGTATCACTTGTTTCTGCTGTTACCAACAGTAACATGTTTCCTTGGCTCTCACCCACTGACTGTTGATTAGATCAAGTTGATTATTCAGCAGCTATAGCCCAGCACCTGCTCCATTATTTTCCTTATATGCAAAGCTGTTAATACACTCTCCTGGTTTGTTAAACCCATGATTGTTATTCAACTGAGTTTTTTTTAATATAGAAATTCCTTTCAGAAGTGAATTAATTTTTCATCACACTTTTGATAAAGCCAACTCAGATTGATACTATTTTCTGCATTTGAGAACCTGGGAGAACATACTGGTTTGATTTTTTCTTCTTACAAGCTTTCATTTTGGTTCTGCTATTCAAGCTCTGAATTTTATTATGGATAAAGTTGTCTGTTTCTGGAGATGCAACTGAACACTTCGGTGTTATCACAGATTGTATTTCATTAGCCTGATTTAGTTTTGGAATGTGTCTTAATGAAATAAAACATTTTAATCCTATTCTATAGAGGAAGGATGGTAACAAGCTCAGTTCATTCTTGTTACTTCTTGAAATTTGGAATTTTTTCTTCTTTATTTAAGTACCTGTGCAATTCTAAGAGAGCTTAAAACTTTCTGATGAAGCTAAAAAAGGCATTTGACTGTCTCATTGGCAGCAATTAAAGTTGGGAGTTTTCTGGTCTTTGTTTGGGATTGTAAAGTTAGAACATACTCCATTTGTTTAATGGTAGTGTTTTGTCCTGGTTATGCTCCACTTTTGTTAATTGCATTTTAAACTGAGTAAAATATTAAAAATAATAATTTAAATATTCAATATTTGATGTATATCAATGTTGTTATCAAGTTATAGTAAATAAATGTTGATATAACTCAACAATATTGTCATTGAACTTGTATGAAATTAGAATTTTCTGTTAAATGTGCTGTGAATTTGATTTTACGGTGCAACAAACTGCTTTTCTGCTGTTGCATTCCCAACTTGTTTAAAGAGAGTTGACTTGTGTTTTTTTTGCAAGAGTGATGCAATCCTGTTTTAATGTTTTCTTCTCCTTTTCTGTAGTAACGAGATTTTTACTCTGTTCTTTTTTGGCTTTTGCCTTTGAAACCAGGCATTAACATCTATTTCAGTTGTGTCTATTTCCATTTGGATCCCAGTCAGATTTTTGTGGAACAGCTACCAGGTACAGGCTTTGAGCAGCTGAAAGTGCTTTGTTTGTTTTTACTGATACTCAGTGAGGAGATAGTAAAGGAGTTGTGGAGCAAGCTAAACTGCATCTGAGTGTTGGGTTTTTGTTTAATTAAAGGAAAATTACATTGTTGTAATTTTGAAACACTTGTTACGGAGTGGATTGATTTTGTTATTTCTAAAATAAATGAGTGTAGTCCTAATTTCTCCCTGGCTTGCTAAAACACATGAACTACAGTTGCAAAAGTAGGATAAGAACAGACCTACTCAACATACCTGTTTAAATGTATGATTCTTAGATTATCTCTTTGTTTATTCTCCTGTGTGTGGTGCATTTGCTTAGGGTCTCCCTGTTTCAGTTTTCCCTAATAAAATCAATATGATTTGAATCATTAACTTCCTCTGCAATATTTTAATCTCAAATAGTTTCACTCAGAATTGTCTTCCCACTTATTTCTGTTCTAGGACCAGCAAATTATTTTTTTAATTTTTAATTTTTCTGCTTTACTAGTGAAATTTCTCTGTGAAGAATAGGCCTGATTCTTCTTCACTGATTTAATAAAACAATAGGAATAAAGATTGTCTTGAATAATAAGGAATTATTTTTCACTGCAGTTGTTGATGGATTCAGAAATCCTAAAAAACCCTGTCATCTAAAAGTATAAAATGTGATAATGAAATTTTTCCATTAGATTTAATTTTAGCCAACATGACAGGCCTGTGTTGGTTATGAGGTCATCTTGTTAGAAAAACTGATTAAGAAGGTCTGAAACAGAATTACTGTTCATGTCAATTAAGCAAAAAGGGTTTAAAGCGCACTAGATAAGCAACAAACAAAAAAATTATACAATTTATATGTTTAAGTAAAGTTGAAATTTGTAATCTACAGCTGGATTAGAAAGTAAAAAAAAAATTTAACTTGTTAGTAATAATTATGAGTGGAAGACAAAGTCTGAGTCATTGTTTTGAATTGTGAAGGGAATAAAAATTGCTTTTTCAAACATTGTGCTAATTGTGGTAGATTATGCATAGTTTTAGGCCAGTAATTCATAGGAAGAGTGATTTGCTACGTCTCACAATGTCAGCAGACCTCTAACATACCCTTTCTCCTTATAAATATGACTCATTTGCTGCTTCAGATGAATAAATTGCGTCTGGCTCCAGAGGGGAGCTAGGGAATATCTCATACAAGGTCTCTGTTGAATATGAAAGACCAGTTATTAACATACTCTTTGGCTGTGACCTTATATGCTTCAGATCTCCTCATTAACAGACCACAGATCAGATTGCCATCATGCAGCTCAGCAGATACCAGGGTAGGAGAGAGTCTGCAGTGTTAAACATGAAATAAAACCATGCTGCAAAACAGCACAAAAAACCCCCAAACCTGCTGTTGATCAATGAAAAAAAAAAATCTTGAAAAATATAAAGAAAAGGTAAAATTCTGGTTATGCGTATACTGAGGATTATGGTATTTACATAATGGAAAGCAGCAATGCATAGAGTAACAGTTCTTATCCAAGGTAGGGAAATAGGAATTATCTCAGAAACTTATGTGCTACAGTGTTATAAATTAAAATCTCTTTAAAAGAGAAAGAATTATTTGGAAAAGAAGATCTTAAACCTTGCAGTTAAGCTTTAAATCAGCAAAATTACATATGTATTTGGTTCAGTCTCAGATGTTGTTCTACAGTTAGGACCATCTTATGAAAACTAATGTGCCACAGCTTCATCGAATATAGGTAAGTTTTCTTGCTGATAATTATGATGAATGCCTGCTTGTGAGAAAGGTCATGTAGCAAATATTGTCATGAGAGTTACACATAAGAGGGTAATTACTCCCTATTAACCCCTCCCATGCCCTATTGAGAGTATGGGAATAAAGACAAAGAAAAGTAAATCCTCATGTAGAGATTATAGTCTTGCTGTGATTAGCACTTTCATGCTCACATTTAGGCCCCTGACCTTCCAATTTGCAAGTGTTACTTGTTGAAATCACACCCCCTTGAGCCAAACTGGGTGATCTTATGTTAGGAAAATTAATGCATAGGATAATTCAGAGGCATTTTGCTAATTAATTCCTAAGAAATAATAAGAAAATGTAACATAACTCCATACAAGTTCAGGCAGTAGAATCTCAAGGTGGAATTAAATAATTTGGTTTAATACAAAATGCTGTGGCTTACTGAGTGAAAATGTAATGATTTATTATTCTGTCAGTGTAGATTAAAACTGTGATGAAAAAAAAGTATCAGTCTTGTATTTGCACTTCAGACACCTTATGCCAGTCTTACAAAATCTTTTCCTCATAATTGACTCTTATTGCACAATTTAAAATAGCAATATTTCAGGTACATACATGAGAAATGTATTTGAAATAATTTTTGCTCATACTCTGTGGCTTTTACACTGTTCATGCAAGAACTATATGGAGTATTTGAATCATATTTTAAAATTTAAAGTTCATTGTATGTTTCTATATTTTTCTGTTTAATCTTGTTATAGATATATTCTTCCTGGGTTTTTATCTTCTTAAAATAACCTAAGATACCATGAATTTGGTATTTTAGAAAGTTTTGTGAGACTACTGATTGTCTAATAACTCTAAGCTAATACACTTAATAATAGCTTAATATATCAAAGGGTAATCAGATATTATTTTCAAGATAAAATACTTAAAGAGAAATGAGAAGCACAAGAAAAAAGATTGATTTCATTGTAGTGAATATAATTGTAATTGGTCTTTTGTATGACATGATTCTTTGCTGGCTAGGAGGAGATAGATATGACACATACACACAGGAATGAAGGATGGAAGATGAATAGACCTTTGAGGGAGTTGATCTTTAGCGATCAGATAAAGATTCTTCAGGTCTCTTCCTTGTTGTCTGTGCTACATCAAAGGCTGTCTTTCAGAGACAGTAATGTGCACGTGGCACCTGGGGACAAGACCTTTTGAAAATGGACAGGTTTGAGATTGACAGGATGCTGGGCTTTGGGCTTTTGAGTTTTTTTTATTATTAGTTTTATGAGGTCTTTTTAGTAATTCCTTGAAAAATTAAATAAACATTTGAAGGCTGATGGAGTAAATGACTTGGATCTTTATATATCTGTTTTCTTTGACTTTGAAAGTAACACTTCCTGCTAATGGCTGGTTACTTTTAAACTTACTGCAAGGTTTGATTAAAAGTACTTGTTTGTGGATGGTGGCTGCCTTTCAAGTGATAATTGTTCTTTTATTGATGATCCAAGTACTCTGAAAGTTCCTGAAGGTAGTGCATTCTGAACAACAGATATTTAGGAAATAGCAAGGCAGCTGGCATTTGTCTTTCATTGAATAAAACCCAAACAAACCAAAAAAATCATAGAAATTATACTTTCATCTAGGGGCATTTATTAAACTACAGTGTCTTCAAGCACCTTATATTTGACATCAGCTGCTGTTTCAATAGCAGAGGCTAAATCTTGCTTTTAGCTCTTTGATCCCTTAGAAGCCACCATCACTTGGCTCTTTCAGGAATCCTCCAAAAGCACAGGAACAGAATGACATTATTTGGTGTTCTTTTGCAGCCATCTCTTCCTGATCTGGGTTTCTCAATTAATGTGTTCCTTCACAGCATTTTGAGTATCACAGACATCATCTGAGAAACCCGGTTCTCCAGCTGACTGGAGGGTTTGCTTTTTAAAATACGTTGTGGTGAGGCAGAATGTTAATGTTACTCCTGTTAGTTTGTTCCTTCTCTCCTTTTCCATCCCCTACATTTAGAAAGAAGATTTTAAATAAAGTTTCATTCAAGGCCTAAAAACACCTCATAGCTTTTGTCTTCACAGCATGCATGGAATAAGAAATAATTAGAGCCTAATACGTAGAGAAATGACTTTGCATTTTTCTCAGGGACAATTTCTGCCTATTTTGTAGCACAGAAAAATATGAATCTCAACATTGTAGTATTTGATGGAGAAATCTGTAGGAAACTGCCTTGGGTCATGGGGTTAGAGAAGGTGTTACCTTATTAAACCCTCATTTCAATGAGAGAGAAGGTGGGAAGTGTCAGGTGTCAGCCTGCTGTGCTGTTATTCCTCCACTGGCATTCTCCAGAGACTCTTCCATCAAAACAGGGCAGGCAAGACCTGACATTTGCATACCTCAAAAGGAGCAGGCATGACTTCTTTGAGAGAGATGAAGAATTAGTCTCTCCTTGTGTCACAATAGAGGGCATAGGTAACTTGAGTTTGCTTCTCAGTGGAGATATTTTTCACCTAGGAGTCTTGACTTCTTACTCTTGCTCTTAACAAGGCTCTCTGTGGGAGGGTGAATATCTCAGTCAAGAGATTCCATGTTGCTGTAACAGTAATATTACTCCTTGTGTAGAAATGAAGAACTTCTCAGAACATCTCAGCTTCATAAAGCACTTATTAAATTTCATTGTAATTTATTTTGTATATTTTACCTTATTTTTCCTAAAAATGTCAAAGTCATTGTACAGGAGAGACTGATTCTGGTTTATGCATGGACTTCCCATCAGTCAACCCATAACTTTTGAAAAAACACCTGCTTCTTGAAAATTAAGTCCTTTTATGATCATTGTCCTAGTGACATTCTGTCCATAGAAGCCAACAAAGTCATCTCCTGGAGATGAGTTGCTTAATAAGAAAGCTGTTCAGTGGTCATGAGTGAGTTTTGGTTTGGTTGAGTGAAGGAACACACATATTTTCTTGTTTTTCACTATTGCGACTGTTTCCTTGTGCTTCCATATAGACTTCACTACCTTTAACAACTTACAGGATTCTAACTGATTGAAAAATTATTCAAGGAGAAGAATTTTGTGCAGAATTTTCTGTTTTTCTCCATTTGAGAACAACTTCCCCCTCAAAAAAAACCCCCAAAACCAAAAATCCCGACCATCCAAAAAACAATGATTTTACTTCTCAATATTTTTTACTTTGAAGTAGAGATGAGCTGAAGATGCCACCAACATTTCATGAAGCTGACAGATTTCAAGTGTGGCTGCAGTTCTTTCCATGCAAAATTCATAGTAATGTTAATGCTCAGCACAAATTTCTCTTCATAATCCTTTCACAGTTTTTGCATTTGGGATCTGCTGTCTGTGATAGAAAGCAATTGCAGTTCACTGGATACCTTGAACTAAAGGCAGTGTTAACTGCTACTGTGTACATGGGTAACAAGTGTTACATCTTGCTTTGCTACTGTCTTGTGATACATGACAGGCCAAATTTAGATGTAGAACTGGCTATAGTGAGTGAAAAAATTAGATGGACAAAATTGTTTTATTACATTATCAGAAAACTGAAAGTACTGAAGATATCTAAGGTTTTTGTCCAGTGCAGTCAGGGGAAGTTGTACTGTGCTTTGTCCTGGTGTAATGCATCAAATATTATACTATATATTATGGAGCCACAGAATGACAAGCTTTGGAGGGCACCTCTGAAGGTTGCATAGTCCAATTCCCCTGCCAGAGGAGAGCCACTTACAGCAGGCTGCACAAGAACATGTCCAGAGAGGTTTTGAATGTCTCCAGAGATGGAGACTCCAACACCTCTCTGGTCAGCTGCAGTGCTCTGGAACTCTCAAAAGTTCCTGTTCAAGTTTAGAAGGAACTTCCTATGTTCACATTTGTGCCCATTACTGGTCACTGAGCACTACTGAAAGGTATAACCTTTGTTTGTAAGCACTAATAAGATCCTTCCTCATAGTTATTTTCTTATAAATGTGGTACTTGTCCACACTGGAGGGTACTTCCAGTTGGCAATGTCTGCAAGATGACTGTAGCTTTCCATTAGTTGTTTGAATTTATAATAATACAAATTAAAGTGGACACAGGTTTATTTGGTTTGGTTTGGTTTGTTTTTTTTTTTCATATAGGATGTTGGAAAATTAAAAAGGAAGGAAAGGACCTTAAGTTTTACTTAGTGGAATTTATCATCTTGATAGTTGTTCGAAGGACTCCCCTCATGGGATCAGATAATGTAGAAGTTGCTGAAGTGAAATTCTGACAGCACCATCACCAGCTGATGTGAACTTTCTGTTCATATTCCTTTTGGTGGATAGCAAGAACTGACAGTTAACTGAAAATGTGACTTATTCCACCAGTTGATTTTGTGTAAGAACTAGTCAGAATATTAAAAGGATCATCAGGCTTGTTGTGCAGAACTCCTCATAAATGATTGCTAATATGTTTATTGAGCTATAAAATCATTTATTCCTTAACAATTAGGACATGGCTGAGTCCACATGAACTTTGTTCACTCAAGGTAGCTGCTGCTTCAGAGGGAGCTTGCTTGCTTTCAGGCTAGGTGTTTGCCTCCAGGGCTGCTGGCCCTGATGATGCTCTGCACAGCTCAGCTGGAGAACATGTGTAACTTGTCAACTTGCATATGTGAAATTGTAGTAAACTTCTCATAAACTTATATAGGTTTTTTCCCCCAAAGTCATAATTTTGTATGAAGAGGACTGTGTCACCAATCCAATAGATTTGTCTGTACAAGAGGCTTGATTTTTCCTGTGCACTGTGCTTTGTTTTCCATGGGACAAAGTGGACAAACTGGATTTTTTTCAAATGAATTTAAGTGGGAAATTGCCCTCCAGGAGCATGCCTGTTACTCCCCAGCTGTTAATGTGGATTCAGCCCATTGATCCAGACTACAGTTTGTCCAAATTACTGAGGTTTTATGGCTCCCTAATAATCACAAGAGATGTCAGTACTTCCCACAATTAGAGCTAAATAATTTAATAGAGAAATAGATGTCCATTGTACTTGTCAGTGGATGATAGGTTAAATTAATATATATAAGAAAAGGTGATGTGTGTAAAAAGAAAGTATTTTTAGAAGGATATATAACCTAACTTTTTAAATTGGAAGGAGAATTAAGATTTCTAATAGATAATCACAGTATTTAATTGCAGAAATACAAAAACCAGCATTTTTTAAGTGAGAGGGGGCAAAAACATTATTTTCAAGAAAGCATATTCATTTAGAAAACTGTAAAGAGAAAACATTTATATGAAAAAATTGAAAAATAAATACTTTGCTATACGAAGAATCAGACTAAAACTTATGTCTTCTTTCTTTCTCCTCAGCGCCTTGCTAAAGAAGCAGAGAAGTACCAAGCATCCCATCAGTGGAGGGATGAGTTTGGGGTAAGTTTCAGTTTTTCTCCTTTAAACCTTCTGAGTTTCTACTTATTGAAATCTTAATTATGTTCTTAGAAATGTATTATTTGTATGTCCACCACAGAAGGAATCATTGTCTGTGAACAGTTATTTTACTTTATTCAGTAAACACTCACCCTGGGTGACTGGAGAATAAAGTGGAGTTTTCAGCTCATCAGGTGATTCACAGACCCAGGGATGTAGCTCTGAGGTGTGCACAAAACATCTGCTTGTTTTGACATGCAAGGAATGAATAACCAGACACCTGGGTGATGGTTACTGTGAGTGAGCTGTTCCAAGCACAGAAACGCAGAATTGAGGAAAAGATTTTTACAAGGTTATTTTTTTGCTTGTAGGAAAAAGATTAACTTAGAAAGATTTGACTTTACTGAATTAAAAAAAGTGAAATTATTGTAAAATGCACAGCATTAATATTTTATTGCCAATCAAGTCAAATTAATATCATGCTGCATGATTATAAGCCAGGTAATTTTAGGCTACAGTTTCCTGCTAAGAGTCAAAGTAATTTATTATGCTTTTATTACCTGTTCCTTCAGAAATAAAAGCAGATGGTGTTTTTATGTGATGCTACTGCAAGCATCCACTGGAGTCACAGGGGCACACAGTCAAATGCCTAATGGTTTCCTGTGATGTCCTCTCTGATCTGCTGTTCCTCAAATGCTTGAAGATCTGAGAACAGACAATAAACCTCTAAGGTCAGGCCAAATAATTCAGATGAGAGTGGGTGGCTTTTAGGAGAGCAAATAGGGTGTGTAGAGAGCGTTTGCCCCCTCTCTGGTGTTCTCTGCACAGATGCAGCTTCTAATACACAGCAAACCACAGAACCCTACTCATAGGGATGCAATAATCAAAATGCTGCAGCAGTCTTTTCTGCTAATCCCAGCTCTGGGTTGAATAGAAAACAAAACCTGCAGCTTTGATGGATTTGGTGCAGACCAGTGTGAATACAGTCAGATGTTATTTCCAGTAATTTTGCTCCTTACTGTACACTCTAATAACTCATCAAGAACACCATCTTGGATTTTAGTTTGCCCCCTCTCTGGAGTAATTTAAGACCAGGCTGGACAAGGCACTGAGCAGCCTGATGTAGTGGGAGGTGTCCCTGCCTATGTCAGGGGGGTTGGAATTCAATGATCTTTAAGGTCACTTCCAACCCAAACAATTCTATGATTTACTTGTAGGAGAAGTCTGTCATACCAGAGAGGCTTCTGCTCTTACCAGAATTTTCCAAGGAGAGATCACAAAGTAATTCTGAAATGTGGTTTTATATTAATGTTGTGGCTCAGGCAAAGATTGTGGCCAGAATAAAGTAAAATTTAAAAAAACAGTTGGATTTGTAATAAAGGAACTGCAAACCGAGCTTTTGCTTCATTCTTTTGAATTTGGATGAGAACAGTACGCACCATATAATAACCTTGACATGAGGTTATGCAATTAAATTTCAAATAAATGTATTAAGCCTCTTATAATTTAATTTGTTACAATTTTTTTTTTTGCCAGAAGTTACCTTTCTTCTCCTCTTGCCTACTTTTTGGAAAATGCCTACTCAAATTAGTTTGCACAATTTCTGGTGAACTTAATTTTCACTGTGAAATTCATTCTCATAATGGCTCTGATGGAAAATAGAAATTTTCTGTGGTTCCTTGAAGTACTTCTGATATTATTATAAATGGTCTGCATTGTGGTATATGAGGTTTATTTTTTGTCCAAGGCTTGGTTTTGAGTGATGAAAGCCCTTCCAGCAGCATTGCATTTGAGTCACTGTTGAATGAAAACTGTTAGGGACAATCTATTTCTGCTTCTAATGAGCTCTTGATCAGCAGTGTCCTTGACTGTCAGGTTGCAGCTGAGTAAGAACCTATGGAGTTTTGTGGAGAAAAAAATCACAAAATTTCCTTCTGGGGAAGTACATATAGGCTGAATTCAGTAGAAAAAATCTAAATGTAGGTATTTATTAGAATAAAATAATAGTTTGGAACAGATGGAAATTTTAAAGGTAATCCAGTCCAACTCTCCTGCAATGAGAACGGGATTTACTGCACAGTTTGCAGTAAAAGAAGCATGTAAGCATTAGGGCTTTAAAGATTAAAGATTTTTTGTGGATTACTGCTGTAGTATAGTAAAGAGAAAATCTTCTAAGATCCAGATTTGATCCTACAGCTTAACTTGTGATATGTTAGGTAATTATTTTAGCTAATTATTTCATGTAAAGGCTGTCAGAATTGTCTAAAGGAGAGAATTTGCTTGCCTTTTAGGAAAAATGGTCAGACTCGATCTTTGATAGAAGTATTAGTATACAATATCAGTAATAAAATGAGAACAGAATTTCTTCCATTATTGCTTATGCTATGCATATGAAATTCCATCTTCTTCAAGAAAACCAAGCTAAGAAAAACAAAAGTGACTTTTTGATAAACGATACAATCACAGAATGGTTTGGCTTGGAAGGGACCTTAACCCCCTGCCCTGGGCAGGAACACCTCTCACTAGACAAGGTTACTCAAAGCCTCATCTAGCCTTGCCTTGAATTTCCTTGGATGAGGAATCTGTAGCTTCTCTGGATAAACTGCTTGAGTGCTTCACCAGTCTCACAGTAATGAATCTCCCTAATATCTGATCTGAATTGACCCTCTTTCACTTTAAAACTTACTCCTTGTCCAGCACACCTTGATTAAGATTCTCTCCCCATCTTTCCTGTAGGCTCCTTTTATGTATTGGAAGGCTTCTATAAGGTCTCACTGCAGCCTTCTCTTCTCTAGACTTAACAATTACAACTCTCTCAGCCTGTCCTCTTATGGGAGGCATTCCAGCCTCCTGATAATCTTTTATCACTTCTCTGGACCCACTTGAGTGAGTCCTTATCCTTCTTATTTTGAGGGCTTCTTGGCTGGATACAGTACACCAAGATAGGGGGTCATGAGAGCAGATTAGAGGGAGAAAATCACTTCTCTCAACCTTCTGGCCATACTTCATGCAGTTCAGGATGCAGCTAGTTTTCTGAGCTGCAAGTGGACATTGCTGGTTCATATTCACCTTTTCATCCAAGTTCTTCTGCACAGGGCTACTCTAAATCCATTCATTACCCAGCCTTTATCCATGTGTGGGTTTGTCCTGACCTAAGTGCAGGACTTCACACTTGGCCTCTTTGAATTTTATGAGGTTTGTATAATTTTATGAGGTTTGTATATGTCCACCATTCAAGCCTGTCTGGATTCCTCTAGATGGTATCACTTCCCTCCAGTGTGTTGACTGCACCACACAACTTAGTGTTATTCACAGACGTTCTGAGGTTGTGCTGAATGCCACTATCCAACAAAAATGTTAAAAAATATTTGCCCCACTATCTGAGGGCCCTCTCCTGTCACCATCCAGCCCTATCCACTGAGTGGCCCACACATCGAATCCATGTTTCTCCATTTTGAAGACAAGGATATCTTTAAAGATGTGTTTACATGTTGTGGGGACAGTATCAGATGGTTTGCACAAATCCAGGGATTACATCAGTCATTTTTCTCTTCTACAATGGGATTATAGCATCAGTGGAGAAGGTGACTCAGTTTACCAGGTGTAATTTGCCTTTTGTGAAGCCATGTTTTCTGTCTCCAGTTACTTTCCTGTCTCTCAGGATCATTCAGCATAATTTCCAGGAGCATTGAGGACAAATCTCTACCAAGATTTAAGATTTCTTAAAATTTTATTCTGAAATAAACCCTTCATGTTTGCCCAATCCAATATGCTCTGAACATAGAAATCTCAGACTGATGCTAATTTGACCCTGAGAAACCACAACATAGCAACTTACTGAGCAGCAAATACCTGGTGTTATTGGGGTACTTTCATATTCATCTCCTTCTGTCAACATGCATAACTTTCTACACACACAGATGTAAGTGGATATACATAGCCCTGGGGCTATGTATATTCTTTTCATTAATAAGTGAATGGTTATTGAATATCTCAAGCAAAAATAAAAATCTAAGGTTAATTAAGGGCATATATGTCTTATTTACCATTAGTTTTTAGTGAAGTGACAAAAAATTATGATTTTTGGAATTTTGCATTGAAAGTTAAACAGCAAAAATAGATTTTGAAATACTTTTTCATCTTCTTAAAAGTGCAAAATTATTAAAAAACAATAATTAATAGTAATAGTGGAAAATAAAAAAGGAAAAAACTCCAGTCATTCATATTTGACTGTAACATGTTTTTTCCTTTTTAAGCACAGAGCCAACTAAAATATCTGAAGAGCAGCTTACATCTACAGCCCTAAAATAATTCTTACCTGTTAGAAAACTATTTAGTCTTTAGAGATTTTTTTGTGAATTTTATGAAGGGATATCCAAAGGTCTGAGCTTCAGGCAAATAGCAAAACACCATTCTCTGCTGCTCACTCCATTGGTATTGCCCAATTCCCTGGCTGCCTGTATGGCTGGAGAAATAAAACTTACAAATCAGAGGTACAGACCAATATTTCTAAATGAAACAGCCTTGTCAGTTTGAATTTGCTTGTAAGCTGCAGGGTGAGAGGAGGGTGAGTTTGACACTTGTGATGGTCCAATTATTTTTCTGGCATAGAGATGCGTGAGAAAAATAGTATGTGAATTGGAAGGAGGGGAGAATTCAGTGCAAAGTAATTGCTGTTATTCCCCAAATGGATCTTCTACAATTACATTTGATACCACATTTGATTGCCTTGCAATGGTTGGTTAACTAAAGCAATTTTGTTTCCAGTTGGATTGCAATATTAATTGTACTTACACATGTATAAACATAAGGGATATCTCATTTATATTTTATCAACGCGTGCCTTTATGGATAGCCTATTAACATCCACTTATTTATGTGAAGACTGAATCTCAGACTTTTAGGAATTAATTATCACATTAAAATGCCACATCCTTTCAATATACCTTATCTTTTAATAGTTTTATTTTATATTTGTCTGTGTAAATGATGTTTTTCTGAGTCCTGGGATTTCTGAGATGGTCTTTGCTGTGATGATGATATGTAGGCTGTTTAATAGATATGTAGGCTGGGTTTAATAGTAAAGACAGAAGGTTATGGAAATATAACTATAGGATTATGATTAATTTTTTTCTTCTACAAATATTGACTGCATAGAACTATAGTGAGAAGTTGCTCATCAAAGAAATGGAAGATAAAAAGGGTAACCCAGATAAAACAAGTCTCACAGCACAAGAGTTGATCCAAAAGGTGACCTGCAAGAGCAGAACAGTAGTAGGCATTTTTCTGCGTGTGACACATATTGCAGTTTGAAGATTTTTTGTAACATTGTGGATGTTATGAAAATGCTAAAACATGGCTTTTTGAAAGCCTCAGCTGGGAAACAAAGAAAGAAAACACCAATCTTTCAGTTTTAATAGTACTAAAGATGCAGTTCAGTAAACATACTTTGTCTTTTGGAAAAACTCTGAAGAAAAACTGGGTTATGTTTTTTCTTAGATCATCAGAGAGATGATTTAGCTTTTTTATTGCTTGTGCCTCTGTTAGTCCTCTTGAGTATTCAAAGCATCCAGACCTGGGCTACAAAGAACTGGTCCCCCAGGTGCAGAGTAGGTGTGGGATCCTTTCCCAGGAAAGTCATACATACTTTATAATTTTGTATAAGTTTTTACAGCACAAATATCAGGCAAAGTGTTAAAGCTATCTGTGTCTTCACACAATGGTCTGATGCAAACCCCAGTGAAATATACCTTCTGTTGATTTTGATCAGGCCTCACACATCTAAACCCTTTGTGATTTGGAGAAAAAAATACACCAAATGATTGATTTAAATTGACAGGTCAAGGTTTTAGGGAGGATAATATTTTATTCTCTGAAGGGCTGTGTGCCACCTTCTCTTCTGTGACATATAGCTTTCACTTCTGTATAATTTAAAATAAATGTGGCATATCTCACTGAAAGGAAAGAAATCAGCTTTTTCCTGTCAGTGGTGGGTTGCACTTTGACACCTTTCCACTCAGGGGACAGAGCTCTCTGTGTACACTGGGAGTGGTTGTAGGTGAGGCACAGAGGAAATAAGAATTAATCATATTTACTGAAATTGGGTGGGTTTAGAGGTTATTCTGATGTTTATTTAATGTTTATAAAATCCCTTATATCTTTTTTAATTCATAAAAGTAGACTGAGTACTTCAGGAACAGGCATTTCTGCAATTTTTCTATAGTACTTTCTTAAGACAAGAGATGCAGCAGTGACAACATTTGAAGTGCTCTCACCTTAATTTCCTAGGACATCTGTAATTAGTAAGGAGGGATTCATATTAATGTAGAAATTCATTGTGAAAAAAACTGTGTGGAGACTTTGGGTCTAGAAAACATTGTATTCCTTTCAAATATGAGTTGCAGTAGGAGAGCTCTGCTGTACTTTTTTCCATGATATAAGATCTAATGTGATCCTGTATAAGGATAAGCACAATATAAGCAGCAGTTTGGTTAATAATTTGAACACATTTGTAATCACATTATTAATCCTTTATTGTTTCACATCTTAGGAGTTTCTAAATCAACCAAGAGGTTGATAGAAGATGGCAAATGGTAGCTTTACAAAAAGAATCAAGATTATTTATAAGCAGCAATTTCAAATGTGTACCTATAGAGGAGCAAGTTTTTCTATCCTGTGTTTTGGTTTTTAGATTTTGATTATTTATCATCTTTTCTTTTTGTTAAATTGAGTCCAGCAGTGTATTTCTATAACATAAATCATTGCAAGGGTCTCATCAGGGCAGGGAAGAGCTTCCACAGTAGTAAATTTGCCAAAAAAGCTTTTAGAGGGAAGTGAAGAAACACCTTCAATCATTGCTGAATCTTTCAAGCATTCCATTTTATCTGAAAAATCAAATATGCTAAAAGACAACACAATTCAACTTCTGATAAAAGAGAGGGGAGAAAGTGCTGGGAAACTTATAATGAAAGGAAGGTGCTATTTCTTCTTATTAAGACACCCTATATATGCATTAACACTTCCATTTTGAATGAGTCTTTAATGTGCTTTCTGAACAAACATCTTATTAAAAGCAAGATGTACTATTGCACTCAGTTTATTAACACCCTTTAGAATTCTAGTTTCTAACAGAGAAGTATGATGTGTTAACAAAAGCTTTCTGCAGCCTGCAGTTGTGCCTGTTTTCTGAATTCATTGAACTTCCCTTTCCCCTTCAAACTCAGCTGTTAATCAAGATCTGTGATAAATAAATCTTAGCACTCTTTTACTACCTTTGGTGAATCAGTAAAATCAATTAGAAATGGGCTTAAAGGATGTTATTTTGTCTATAAGCTCCTATGGCAATTTTTAATTTCAGTTTAACAGCCTTTGATTCATTCTTGCCGATTTAACTAGGATCTAACTCATTTCCTCTGTTTCCTTCTTGGACAGGTTAGGCCCTTAAAAGTTTGTGGAACTGACAGATGTCATGACATACCATGAAAAAATAATAATAAAATGGTGAAACCTAATGACTTGAGGATAAAATAAACAAAAAACAGCGTTTTCCAAACAGTATATACATTAAATATTTCAAGAGCTGATGTTCCAAGAATCGTGGCTTGTGCAGCAGTTGAGAACAGAGAAAGCTTGGTTTCTGTAGCATTTGGCAGCTGCAACACAATAGAAAATTTATAAAAAGAGTTTCAGTGTGCCCTCTGGGTGTACTAGACAATTCCAATATTAGGAACTGCTCAAGACAATTGGACATTCTTATACTTCCACCTCCTGAGTAATTCTTATTAGAATTTAAACAAAAGATGTAACTGTGGCTCTTTTATGTTCTGAAAGTGATGATCTGTGACTTAAGCAGTGGCAGATATTTCTGTAGGCTTCCCACAGCACAGAGCAGGGAGACTATTCAGGTTTTAGCAATATCGTCACATTTTTCTACATCATGAAAAGAAATACTAAGGAAAACAAAATCATTACAATTTTATGAGAAATATGTGCTGTTAATAATCAGTTCACTTTTGCTATCAGCTGAGTCAATGAGGGCTGTATGGATATATGCACAAACAACTCTAGGTTTCATTGGAGGGACATAAGGATTTTGCAAATCCTGGGACCTCTGGGCCAACTCAGTGACTGCCTGTAATTTATGTGTTTATGGAATACACTGGCATTCTGTTTGCAGTTTCCCATTTGGTAGTCAGCTTCACTAAAGCACTGTGTATTGTAACTGCCTAGAAAATATAAAGAATAAACATAAATATGACTGTGCTAATCCAGAGTAGATTTTTTGCAATATGGATGAGTAATCCCTGATGATGAATAATAATTCAGGCAGGGTTCTCTTCTTTGCCCTTTGGGCACTGCCACTCAAGAGAGGAACTTCCATTTCCTTAGAGTTCCACATGGTACAGTAAAACTAAGGAGCTTGGCTCTTATGTTTTCTCCTGATAAATCTTCTTATACTTTGTGTGTATTTTTTTTTTTCACCAAAGAAGTGAAAGAAGAGTTCCATTGAAAGTTTTTTTTACTGTATAGGCTGGTTTATGTTTTTCCATAGTAGTTTAAATGACATCTGGACTTGAAATATTTTAAAATACATATTGAAGCAATATGTAGCCTTGCCACAGTGCTTCCCCACCTGTCAGGTAGAACATATTAGTTTTATTTTACAGTATAGCCAGCTAGTTTGTGCTGGGGTTGTGTTACTGGAGTAAAGTGTGATATTTTTAAACTTTTTTTTTCTTCAGTTGAGGGACATCAGCAGAAGAAAAATAGACTGGATTTCAACTGAGTTATTTTTGAAAATACGCTGAAAGTTGTGATTGTTGCTTTTTCTTCTTCCAGCAGATAAATTGGACAGAGATTTTTTTCCTATTAACACAGGACATAGGAGATTTAATTCCAAACACTTCCAGTGTCTCTTTTGGTCTCTTCCCATTTTGATCTCCAAAAGGAATTCTGCCTCAAAGTTTTCCTTGAGCTTGGTACCATTCATACCTTTTGGTATTGAGGAGAACATATTAAGCCCTGTCACAATATATGTATGACACTACAGAGCAACAGTTGAGTACAGTCTTCTTCTAAAACATTTATAGTATTTATCTATAAAGATTTGCTGATATTAACATAACTGCATAAAGCTTTCAGCTAAGTTGGGTTGTGCCTTGAGATTCTGCATTCAAAGCAGAGACTTGCTATTTAGATGTATGAATAGAAGAAAGGAAAACTAGTGGATAATGGAGGAAATTAGGATCACAGGTAGTTTCTGAGTAGATCCTGAGACTTCCCTAAAGCTGCAGCTCATTAAGCTCGTGCAAAGTGTTGGGTTGGGAGTAGAAGGCCAACAATGGAAAGCTGGAAAGCTTTTGTAGGTGATGTAACTCTGTGGTCACAGAAGCAATCTCAAATCCATATGTTAAACTCTTCTTGCTTGTGCATATTTCATTCACAGAAGAGGATGAATTCTTAATTCTGCCTCCCTGAGGTATCTCTCTAAGAAATAATTTCACAGTTGCAGCTGGACTACATTTCTAAAGTTTACATCTGTAAATCTGTATTGTTGAATAACAGAAATCTATGGGCCTGAAGGTTAGACCAAGTGGCATAGATTGTTGGTGTTCAAACTAGACTTGATCCTGTGACTTCTCTTCGTGATATCTAGGAGGCTCTGAGTTATGATGTGTGTGCATGTTTTTGTGCTTTTTTCAAAGTTCCTGAAATAATGTGGAGAAAGTGATGCAGCTCAGAAAGTCACGTTTTCAAAGCATGAAATTACAGAGGTCTCATGCTTCAGGCACTACCTGAATTACATCAGGGTATGTATCAGTGTTTGGCAGTATAAAGACTTGGGAGGGTCAGTTGATGACAAACTCAACATGAGCTTCCAGTGTGCACTCACAGCCAAGAAGGCCAACCAAATCCTGGGTTGCATCAAGAGGAGTGTGACCAGCAGGTCCAGAGAGGTGATTTTGCCCCTGTACTTGGCACTGGTGAGACCCCACCTGGAGTTACTGTGTCCAGTTCTGGAGTCCTCAACATAAGAAGGACATTGAACTGTTGGAGAGGGTCCAAAGAAGGGCCATGAAGATGATCAAAGGGTTGGAGCAACTGCCCTATGAGGACAGGCTGAAGGAGTTGGGGTTGTTCAGCCTGGAGAAGAGGAGGCTCAGGGGGGGACCTTATAGTAACTTATCAGTTACTACAGGGGTCAGTTACTTATCAGTTACTTATCAGGGGTCCTACAGAAAGGCAGGGGTAGGAGTTTTTAATAAGATCTGTGATGGGAGGACCAGAAATAATGGATGTAAATTGGCAGAGGGTAGATTCAGGCTGGAGATAAGAAAGAAATTCTTTAGGGTGAGGGTGGTGAAACACTGGAAGAGGTTGCCCAGAGAGGTTGTGGATGCCCCCTCAATCCCTGGAGGTGTTTAAGGCCAGGCTGGACAAGGCACTGAGCAGCCTGATGTAGTGGGAGGTGTCCCTGCCTATGGCAGGGGGGTTGGAACTAAATGATCTTTAAGGTTCCTTCCAACCCAAACTATTCTATGATTCTATAAAATCTGTTAACACAGGATGCACATAGAAAGCAAGGCATGGTATAATCCCTTATAGACTTGTCTGTGCACTCAGTTGAGGATGGTTACTGGTGCATGCTGTGCCATAGAATATGTCTGGACATTGCTTAGGTGTCTGGAGGGCATCTGTAACAAACACAATATGGATAATAAGCAGCCTGCATTCAGGTTTGATCTGTGTGTTGATTTGTGTATGTGCTTTCCTAATATGTACCATGGCTACAGATCAGTAAACAGCCTATCTCAAGACTAAGCAAGAGGAAATGATGTACAGGAGAATATAAATTTACTTTAAAGCAATTATATAATGCTCAAGCATTAGCTTGAAAATTGGAAGAAGGAAAGCCAAAGGAAAATCAATCCATTTAATGAGTGTCTTGGACATTCTACTAAGTGTAGTAGGTTAAATATCCCTCTATTCATATGAAATTAGTTTTAATATGGATTATGCCATGATTATCAGTTGTTAATACTGACTTTATAAAAAAGGACTATGACATGGACAGCAAGACTGGATTTCCTTTGCAGGTGCACATCAGTAGGCTTTACTGCCACAGTAGTCTAAAAATGCTGGCAGCTTTCCCTGTACTTAGTCTGCTTCTGAGGGTATAGGATGCATTTTTGATCAAAATCAATGCACTTTAACAACAGGAAAATAATATCCGATATTATTACAACTAATTTTTTAAAGCTTCTTATCCAGCAATGAGTAGGAACAGACAATGTGGGTGGCCTTCCTTTTATAAGTCTATAAATCAGTCAGGTCAGAAATGCTGGCATAGAGAGTCCAAAGTGTCTTTCCAGTGAATTAAAAATGACAAAAAAAAAGTACAAAACAGGAAAACAAACAAACAAGAAAGAAACTATTAACAGCTTCTGTTCTTCATGAAGAGGTTGCAGCTGGAGTCAGATTAAAGCCGGCATGTACTTAACTGAGTGACCTGAGTTACAAAATAACATTGTCAGTTTCATAGCTGTAATAAAAGTGCAGAGGGCAAATGTGGTGTCAAGATGGTGATTCTGGTTTACTCCAACTCTTTTAGGTAGAAAATGGTTATTTTGAATATTTTGAAGATTTTTAGTCTAGTTTGTTCATTTGCAAAATTCCTGGTTACCTAATATTCATCTGTTGTGTCACAGGGTATTAGTAGCTGAACTTTGAGAAAAATGATAGTAAGCAAAGATGAATAACATAATTTACTTTAAATTTCAAGCTCAGAGAAGAGCTATAGAAAGTGACTACAGAAGGATAACATTTTTAATATTCTTCTACTACTTTTACTACTTCTTTCTCAATTTTTACTCTCATTAATTAATTTGTCTGTGGACAAATTAATAAGTTCTGTGGAAACACGATTAAAGAAAAATCTGGGTTTGGTTCTGTTTGGTTTTGGGTTTTTTTCCCCTCCTACTTTTATCCGAGACTGTTCTTTTTTGTTTAGTACTGAAATATTGGAACCTCTTCCACAAAAGCATTGGAGGATATAGCCACTACCTAGTTTCCTTATTTTTGTTTGTTCCCATTTTTCAAAGGAAATTAGTTTTGGTACTTTTTTACCTGTGTTTGTTAGTACCCAGGAAAAAAAGCAAAAACAGGAAAGGAAAGGGACTGGGTGGTGAAAAGAAGTCACATCTTTTTATTATTAAAACACAATAGGGAGACTTTTTAAATTGCACAGTTGCCTGTCAAGAGATGTATGAGATTCCCTGAAATAAAGCAGCTTGTGGCTGTGACAGTGAAATGCCTCACCCTCCTGATTTATCTGAACCAGCTTATTCGGAAGTCTGGATGTCTCTATATTTTATTAAAGTTTGTGACATAGGCATCAAATAAATGGTGAGCAAAAACCCCTATTGTGATCTGTAGAAGAAAACAAATGACTTTTCATTTAGTCCATTTGTTAAGATGGAGAGTGAAAAAACAGCAAGATGTTGACAAAGCTCTTCAATCCTATTGCTCTTCTGCATAAATTCCACTATACCAGTGTAATATATCCAATAATTAAGTAGAAAAGAAATTATGTTTTAATTATTTTTATATGATCCTTTTGCTTGTAGTGATGAACTGGAAAAGTCGTCATCATTTTATGTTAAATAGTAAAATGTGTGACATTTTCCAGATGCTGGCTTGTCTCATGCTGCTAAAGTGCTTCCAAAATAAGGTTTACTCATGGAACTTTCCTTTATTGCAGTGTCTGGGTACAAGACAAGTAGAAAATGGATGTCAAAGCTGAATAATTAAATTATGATCCATTGTTAATTAGGCAAACATGAATATTTTTTAAAGCTGGTAACTGCTGTGCACAGTTGGTTTTCTTGTCAGACTTAAGAGATTGAACAAAATAATTGAAAGTAAAATCTCAATGAAGCAGGTAAAGTTTAACTTTTATGCCATTACTGTAATGAAAAGAAAATAACACTGGACACATTTGTGATATGTGTGAACCAAAGCCCTCTGAAAAGAAGACTTGTCTTGAGAAGCTTTGAACTTTATTACCCTTTGGAAAGGTACTATTCAAATTAAGGAGGAAATAAAGATGTTTGGTTGCTTTTTCTAATTTTGCTGCAAATATTATAAGTTAAAGCAGTTGCTTCTTTGTACACTGTAACAATTTTTTTTGGTGAATATACTTTAAGTAATTGAGTAAATCAAAGAGTAGATGCAGATGGGAAAAGAAATCAAATTCTTCAAAAAGTTTACTTGAGTTCATAAAATTCACAGGTCAATGTTTGGATCATACTTTTATCATCAGGATATGAAAATTCATTTTTCCTGTTTTGCACAACATTATAATACTAAGGACAAAAATAGTCTGCAAATATCACTGCAAAAATACCAATTGAAATGGCAGTGTATTTCAGTTTTTACATATGGAAAAAAGAGAAAAAGAATAGATTTATGCAACCCTCTACTGCTGCAAACAACGCAGAGTAGTTTTTATATACCATTAAGATACTTAAAAGAAATTTTAGTGTTATATGAATTCCTTAGGGCTACAGTGAATTTGTGTAATATATTCTGAAAACTGAAATAGAGAATAATAATAAATAGAGAAGGAAATTTCTATTTCTGTGTAACTTTTTCAACCATTGGATATATTCTAAAAGCATGTGTATGTATGTAAATAAAATGTCTTAGACATTTTCATCTTTCATTTCAAAGCATTTTTTAAAAAGTAAGATGAAGTTACACATTTTGCAATACTTGATGTTCCATGGAAAATATTTTTTCCAGTATTTCTCCCAAGATTTTTGTAAATTTGTTGGAGATGGGGATCCGGCATATTTTCTACACTCATTTAAGATACTGTAGAAAATATAATTGAATGTAGCCCAGTTTGTTACATCCTAGCACCTATGTAAGAATGAATTTAGCATACCAAAGCAAAATCTGATTCAAATTCATGTCTAAATCATTTAACTAACCTCCTATACTGTACTGATCCTGGTATTTACAATCTAGATAATCTGCAATCATTTAAAACAAGTTTTTTTGGTCCTTGTTTATTTTATTTCTATGCTCTTTCATCAACTAAGAAAGTATTACTGAATAAATTAAAATAAACACGCTTTGATGCTTTAATTAAACAAATAGGATAGTGTGAGGTAGAGGTTAATTAGCTGCTAACAAATTAATTTCATTTTCCCACCTGGAAATCTGCTTTACAATGAATTGCATTTTGCTTTATGAAAAGAAGCCATTTGCAGTTGCTTATACTTCAGGGAAGTTATTGTGATGAGAAGATTAGCAGTTTCCTGAACTCCTGAAGAATATATTTACCAAAATTAAAAGGGATTGGAAAGGTTTATATCTCTCAGGATTGTCTCTGCCTACCTTGCTTTGGGCTTAAAGGACTGGAGAAGTAATGTAGGAGACAATTATTTATATCTCTTTGTATATGTATATGCTACCAGTTCTTTCAATCTTTGTACCTCCATAAGAGTCTCTCTTTCATTTTCTTTCATGTTCATTTGTGACACATCCAAGCACATAAAATCCTAGATTTTTTTTTTTTTGTCATTTTTTGAGAGACAGTAAGAACATTGAGAGAAATATGGCTGCAACAAAAAAGAGGGAGAAAATATCTTTTTGAATAATTTCCTTTTGTTATCCATCCACTAAGGTACGCCAGAAGCATATTATAAATCTTTCTTCTAATTCAATGGGAATGGATATTGATATTTAGTGTTTGTACCCATTGGGTTTACAGTAATATTATGTGTGACTTCCTATTTACAAAAAAAAAAAAAAAATTGAAATGTTTTTACTGGGCTTGTTCCAGAGCCTGTTTCTTTGACTTTGGTCATATACATCTTCCTAAAAAACTCCTCCACGATGTTCAAAATTCCAAAACAGCAATTTTTAAGCTTCAGTAAAGGAGAAAAAAGCCATTTCACTTTTATTTTCAAGTGATGGCAACATCAGGCAATCAAGTAATCAACCCTTAAAATAATGGGAATTATGAAAGAAGAACTTCTTATCGCACCCCATTGGTTATTACTGATAGTGTTTGTGTCAGTGAATCAATCTGCCACAGGTTCTTAGAATCTTCAGCATGAAGAGATTTGTATCTGAAGCTTTGTCAATGCCTGTTGCCTTATTTTGGAGCTGTTTTACAAAATATTTCCTTTCAAAAGTGGAAATAATTGCCTCTTTGAGGAATTTTTCTTAATCTTTTTATCTTAGATGTTGAGGTCGTGACTGGAAGTTAAGTTGCTGGGAGTTTAGGTACATACACCTTTGTACTTGAGCAAAAGCAAGCCCCATCAATAGACTACTAGAAAAACATCAGCCTTTCCCAATATAAAGCTCAATTCAATTTCTTCTCTCCTTAAGGAGGAAATTAAATTTTCAGAAATGACAGATTTCTCCATCTGCTCAGTGCAGGCAAATTTCCTTACTTTGATCTGCTGAAAAGTAAATACATAAACAAAATCTAAGAGCTATGAAGCTCAAGCCCTTCTGGCAAGGATTGTCCTGATTCTTCTTTCCAAGTTATCACAGGATTCTGGTCCTTACCTTACTAAACTTATCTCTTCTCTCAAAAAGCAATTAGTTATGGAAATGTTTAATTAATTGTCAAAGATATTTTGACTTATTTAGAGTACAGTTCTGTTCAGTAGCCTGTTACCATTGCTATCTGTTGGTTTGGGCCATACAGCCTTTTACCTTCTCTTACTGCTCACTTTCACATTGAACTGAAATTCTAAACCATAGGCTTGGGGTCTGTGAGATGTTTGCTCTTGTTGGTCCCAGTTTTGGTCAATGGCTTGGAACTGATGTGGGCTGGTTCCACCTTGATGCTTAGCCTTTCTGGCATGTCAGACATCCAGGTACCAATGTTTTTTTGCCATCTCTGCCACTGGGGGTTTTGTCACAGGATGCCAGTCCAGTCTCTCCTGACATAATCTTGTTTTTCTGCCATCTGAGGTGTCACCAATGCAGAGTGATGATCATAATGTTCACTCCTTTGCACTGATGTGGTGTGTGACACAGCTCACCATGCTCAGCCTTGCCCATGGCTCACTATACTTGACTTTTGATCAAGGCAATGATGCTCCTGTGAGCTTCAAATACTCAGAAACTCTAATAGCATAATGTGACCTCCCATTTGCTTTGTTGTTATAAGTATGTTCATCCTGTGACTGTCTTAAGTTATTAAAATACTGTGATTTGGCAAAATAATGTACTTTTTCACCTAAGTCTGATGTATATAGGATAGGCATTCAAATATTTTAGCATTCATACATACTATCTTCATGTATTTCTTCACAAAAATTTCAAGTTTGATTTTTTCATAGTTTTATTTTCATTGTATAAGTCTCAGTTCTAGCTGAAACATTTGGATTAAATGTGTTTCAACAAATAGGTCATTCAGCTAAAGTGAAGAAGCAAATGTGGGGTTTGCTAAATGGTATCTTCTAATGCAGTCAAAGTTTGGAGATCAGAGTAATATTCATAGCAGTTTTCTAGACTGGAGAGCCCTTTAACTATATTAAAACATGGTCAAAAGAAAAATAGGAAAAGGGAAGAGGAGGTGAGAGCAGAGCAAGTATTCATTCTGTCTGCTAATTGTGACTTAATTGAGGTAATTTCTTTGGTTGTCATTGATTACTACATGCTGAAAAGAAAGATGTACGTCAAGTTACAGGAAGAATAGGCTTCAGTTTATAGGTCCTGATGCTCTGAAGGTGCAAAGTAGGCTCTGAAATTCTCAGAGATGAGAAACCTGAGGTTCTTCAAAGTTCCATATAGAAAAAAGAATAGTAAGATATCTAGAAAATTTTAATACTGGAAACACAGGTACTTCCAGAATTTTTGATTTTTCCAAGTTTGGGCTTCAATGACTATTTTCTGATATCACTTTTTAATACAGATGCCTAAATTCTGTCCACTGTCAAATCAAAATTCCTTACGACTGATGTCTAGAATTTGACAGAGCATTTTCATATTTTTACCATGTATTTTCTCTTTAATTTACTCTGGAATCTTTACCTGGACACAAATTTTATCTGATAACTCATCTATTTTTATGAGGGATGTATGCTTTAGACTCCCTAACTAGCATGCAAGTAATTAATAAATTACACATTTATCATTCTGGTGCGTGAGCAGATGGGCAAGTGACCATCTGATGAAAACTGTGTACAAATTAGAAGTTTTCCAGATTGATAATTTCAGTGAAGATATAACTTGCTAAATAAATGTCTCTTTCTCATCTTTTAAAAGAAAATGTTTTCTGTGACAAAGAATATGCAGCATCTTCAGTCCTTAATGTATTTTACTGTAATCTTCATCTTTTCATTACAATCACTAATCTCAGTAGAAAAGAAATTTACACAAATCAGAAGAAAAAGACTTACCATAAATTATAGGGCAGACCTGTAAGATTTTTGTTAGTATATGGAATGTAATATTATGAGAAAGTAGTTTAACAAAATTGAATAAAGTTATATTTGGGGGAAAATGTCTAAACCAAGTGATTATGTATTCCTAGACTGGGATATTATCGAAATGCATGAAATTTTTATTTTTTTAAAAAAATGAATGGTTTGATTTTTAAAAGAATTTCTAAGTTCTGTTTCAAGATCCTGTTTTAAATGCACTTTCTAAACCATTTCTTATAGCCCTGGTTCAGACACAGTAGTTAGAAATTATTTACTAAATTGATTAACTTTGTGTTTATTTTAAATACAGGAGGTAATTCAGTATTCCCACCAATGGATTTGGAAGAGAGAAAAAAGTTTCTGCTTATTTTGCCTGTGCCTATTCACTTAAGCAAATTTACAAAGTTAAAATAAGTCACAGCAGTTGGAATTCTTTCCTTTTTTTCCCAATTTGCAGGCTATTATTCCATAAAGAATTTTCTTTAGAAATAGATTTAGGTTTTTATTTGTGGTAGGCCATATTTAGCTTTCTATTCTTAAGTATTTAATTGCACCTTAAACTGCATGTCAGACCATGTATGAGATTAAACTAAAGCTGCCTGGCTTATTTGACACAGGATTTATTAGTTTGGTTTAAATCTAAATTACTCTAAAGGTATTAGGCTAATAGAGTGATCTTTCTTTAATACACATTTTTCTCCAAGGGGATAGAAGAAAATATAGTTTAAAAATAAAAGAGATGGATTTCAGCAAGACTTAATTAAGCATTTTTAGCCATTTATATTCATTTCTTTTGGCATGTCCTTATCATCCTATGAAAGATGAAATAAACCAGCATTACTAGTATTTTATTATTATTTATTATGGTTATTTTATTGCTGTATGATGAGCAACACAACTCCCAGTTTTTTCACTAGTGTTCTGTATATTTTTGAAGTGTATGGGATTAACAGGATATTAAAATATTTTCCAAATTTATAACTATAAAGCTGAACTGTCAAAATTAGACATATATTTTTAATATGTTGTGGGTTTTTTTAATTTCTTCTACCAGTACTTGCAAAAACAAATGAATCTTCATAGGTAGTGCTAGTAGCAGGTCAACTGCAATATAAAAGTGCTTTTATACATTTCCTCTAGGAAGTCTCAGTTACAAACTTGGGGGCTTAAGGAGACCTAATCATAGCTTCCATGATAGTAAGATTTCTGAATAGATAGTGTAAGATTATTTTTTAAGTTTTTAAGTTTTTCAGTGCCTTGTTGCAATGTTTCTTTCATGAGTCTCTGGTGGAAAAGCAGACACTTAAAAAATAAAACATAAAAAAGTTTCCACTGAAAAAGAGATTTGACCTGTTAATGGGCTCCATATTTCATAGTCAGTTCTTGGAATTCTAGCACAGACTGTATGGATCAAGTTTTCCTGTATAGGCTATTAGGTGGCATTGATGAGATTAAACTTTTATATTTGGCACTTGGGAAAATATAGGAAAATAAATATTGGAAAATATAGGAAGCTTTTAACAACAAAACAGCATAGTATATTTTACACAATTCACTCTACACAATTACCTGTAGAGTCTGATATGCCTTGTTGCAATGTCATCCCTTTGGGTTGTAAAAACATATTCTTGATTGAAAAAAACTTGTTATTTGCTGTGATGACAAGCTGTCTTCAGCTTCATTGTCATAATTCTGAGCTGAGATTAACCATTTAATTATTCAAATCATTAGACTGTGCCTGTAAACTTGCTTTGTAGAGAAAATGTGAGTGTAAGGTAGTGTTGGTGTGAATCCAAATTTTATCTTCAGATGTTCTGAAAGATTAAATTTTCCCATGCTTTCCTTCATCTGATGAGTCTGTGTTTCTTCAAGTCTCTAGAGACAAAGATTATAGAGACCAGAAATGTTGGATTTCATGTGATGAAATGTAAGAATTCATTAATAATACCCAATATATAAGGTTTCCCATTATATACCCAAAGCTGGAAAATAAAGTACTTTTGAAGTGCAATATAACTCCAATGGAACAATCTAGATTTAGCAGATTATAATATAAATGAAAGTGAGGAAGAAAAAGAACTTTTAGGATAGAAGAAAATAGTGAGATCCACAAATACAATATTCATGGGTTGTTCCTTAATCTAATTTTTGTATGCCTGGAACATCCCTGTTAGATACTGAAACTCTTTTCTGAAAGGAGAATTAATGACTGTAAAAACTACCCTTCACTTTTCCAACTGCATGAATTTAGTGAATTCATGTGATCACTGAAAACATATTAAGGTTTCTAATTTATGTGTATAGTCTTCTAGAGTAATTATAAAATAAATTTAGCTTCAGGACTAAATGCTTTCACTCATGAACAGGAGCAATAGTGTGTATTCCTGTCTCTCATAGCATTGCTGGCTGGAGAAAACTATAAATCCAGGGTATTTACATTGTATTTTAGACTTAGTGACTAAATGGGCAGTATTACCTGATGGCACAAATGTATAACAGTTGGAAAATTCAAATTCTTTCTGTCAAAAAGTTAATCAATAAGTAAACTACTTGCTTTCAAGCCAGCACTGAAGCAATTTGTTCTTGTCAGCCAGAAGTGGATAAATTATGAAAAATTGTCCACTAAGGCATTTAGTATGTTGTAGGTCTGTGCATTAAGAGCATTGAGGTAAAACTAATGTCAGGGTTAGTTTATGAATTATATAGGTAATTTCTCCAGGCAGGGTACTGAACTATAAGATACACATGGCCTAAAAAATAAATGTGTAATATGTTTTCTGGGGCATAATTTTAATTAACTTGTAAATGCTTCATGTTTCAGAAAAATAGTTCTCTAATTAAGTGATGCAAGAAATATTATTTAATCCAGTGGCAGTAAATAGCAATGATATGTGTGCTTTAATCAATTGAAACAAATACAAAAGAAAGGGAAAAATAGAATTGTGGCAATAAAAAATCATTTTGTTTAAGTAGATATGTATAGAAGACTTAACCAATTGAAAAATTATTGCTGAAGTCATTCTTGCTTGCTGGGATTTGTAAAAGAAGGAGAACATATTTTTGTGGCAAACTTTATTTAGATATAAAAATCCATACGTATTGCCATAGGCAGAACTGAAAATATAAATCAAATCTATTTTTAGAGGATAAAAGTAATTGCTTGTTTTAAACAAAATGCTGGACATGAAGAAAATAATTTCTCCAGTTCTTTTTTATTTGTAATAAGAATTTTTGAAAATGCTACATACATGTGCATGTATGTTTCAGACAAATTAATAGAACAATTGCTTACTTTCATTCAAGAAAAGTGTAAAAGCAAATATAAGGTGCATTATAGCAATTAGATTTAGTGGAAATCTGCTCAGTGAGTTTAAATCAGTGAGGCCTTTAAGTGGTTGAGAAATATTCCAGGAGAAAAAAAAAAAACATATTCCATAGAAAATAACCCAATTTTCAAGCTGCTGTAGACAGTACAGTGAATCAAGTTTCTGACTGATTTTGCAAGGGGCACTGGATATCTATTCCTTCAGTGATTGCTTGGCTTGAATTACATGGTACAGTGTTTCCAATGTGTTGCCAGGATCCACTCAATGCTACAACAGCCAGGCTCTCCTGTGAGAGCCTTTGTGCTGTGGGAGGTGAATAAGTACTTACATCACACATCTATTGTTTGCTAGGAATTGTGGTGCAGAAATCACCTAATTGCAGAGTGAAATAGCTTACAAAAGTCCTTTATGATTTTGTCTAACATTGTACTTTCCTAGGTGGCTTTTTTAATGACTTGTATATCTTACTAGGGAAGAAGCATTAACAGAATTTAACTTTACCCCAAGAAACACAGAGCAAGGCAAGGTCCAATCCTGTTACATTCCAAAGAGAATTTAACTTAATTATTTTCTCCACTTCATGTACTTTGATGCCAAATCTAACAGTGCAATTTGTGTTTGGATTGTACAAACTGCTTCACTTGAAGCTTCCATTGAAGTCCTGGAGTATCACATACAATAAATAACCAAATTCCAACATAAGAAAAAAAAAAACCAAAACAACACCAAAACATGGTTAAAATCCATCCTTTGTTTGAACTCCTTCAGCCCAGGTTGCTCATAAAGAAATATGAGTTTACTTTAAAATGTATTTTAGTACAAATTATTGCTTGTAAACTTTATTCTCTACTTTCAAACTAACAGAATTACTTTTCTTTCTCTTACAGAATAATGATATCATCTATTACAATGCAAAAGATGATCAGAATGATGTAAGTAATGTTTTACTTCTTGTTTCATTACCTGTAATCTCAGAAAATCAAGTGGTTGAAAGCAATTATGAAACTCTAAGGATAGCATTTAAATATTTTTCAGAAGCAAGAAACCAAGACACTTAGAAATATTCAGAAGTTACCTCAAGAGTCAGATAATATCACATGTTCTGATTGTCAGTGTCTGCCTTCCCTCACACATTCTGATTCCCTAATCAGGCAGGGAAAGGGCTGGAAGAAAAGAAGATCCTGCAAGTAGTATCATTCACTTTTTGAAATGCAATAAAGTCATAATTATAGGACTGGAGAATCAAAATGATAAATGTAAATAATTTAGTTGACTCTGAAGGAACAATTTTCTGGCCTCAGTTTCCAAGCTTCTATTACCTTGTTCTGTATTCTGTGTAAGAAATTTTTTACATGAGGTGAAAGCAGATGTAAAATGTTACTGAATAACTACTCTCCTGCACTTTGTGAACACGCATATAGCTGTAATAAGCTTTGGGAAAACTGAAAATTCACTCCCAAGGTTTTAGAGAAAATGTATGATTTTTCAGATCCTGGTTCTGCAAAAGTTCTTACATTAAGAACTTTGAAGTTCCCTATCAGGCTTTAACTATTAAAAATCTTAATGTCTTCTGGGAAGAAGACAAGTTATCCTCACCTTCACTTGAGAAAATACAACTGCTTGTCTTCATTATAGTTTTAATTTATAAAACCCTGGAAAAAATGCTGTAAATGTATTAATCAGAATTGCCAGCATGCTTCATTTGCACTTTTTAATCAAGTATTCTTTAGAGATTGATGGCATCACTATTGTAATTGATGCTTCTGCTGTAAGGCAATTAAGGAAGGTACATAGATCATGTCAAGTAGAACTATTTGATATGCTTATATGGAACCACGAGAACTAGAATTCAGATATAACAAATAACTCAGCTGTCCTGAGTTCTAAAATCTGTGTGCTTGAAGTTAAATTCATTAGAACTATACAAAATTTGAGAGAGAGTGGTTTCTTCTGATTAAAGGGATTGCAGGTGCTAATCACTTCAAACAGGAGAATAAAGCTTAAACATTGGATTTTGAATCTACCATGCAGTGATGGATGATTATGGTGTGAAGTAAAAGATCCTGCTTTATCTGTTATGTTGGGAAATGCTTTGAGGTCACTGCTACATGAATCCAAATTGAGAAAGCAAGGTATGGAAGGAAATACTGGTTTAGAGTTTACTCTCATTTCCTTTAACCTCCTAAAGATTTTTTTTATCCTCTAGCTATCTTTTAAAATTAACTTACTTCTCTGTCAGGATTTTTTTTCTGTCCTTTTAAACTCTCAGAATTAAGTTACATAAACTCAATACCTGCTTAAATTATTCTTTTGAAATTATTTGAATCACAAGGACAAGTTTTAAGTACTAGGGCTGGAGAATTCTCTAATTTTTCTGTATTTTATAACACCAGTTAAATGCTTTTTGTTAAAACACAGAGTGTGAAAATAGCTATTTTTGTACCTGTGGTGCTACTGTGATCAATGATCTTACTTGTAAGAAGCAATAAGGGTAAGATGTGATGTGACCTGACACTGTATTTTTTGAGAAAACCTGAATCTACATCTGAATTATATCTGCAAACACCACAGACTCTTCTCCCCTCTTCCTGCCTGAAAAAAACATTTGAGAGGACCAAGTGGCATAATTTTTGTTTTAACAGATTCTCCTCTGATTTACTTGCCATTCATTCTTTGCTGTCTAACAAATTCCTTTATTTATTCTCTTCCATGCTTTGAGCTTTCATTTTATCACAAGACATGATACTGTATTTCTTTTTCAGTACAAGTAGGAATAATTAGTAGCCAAAATGCATTTATTGAAATTAGATATCCAAGAGTAACAGTGGTTTCCTCTAGAGAGTTATTTAGTTTATTTTGGGGCAAGTGTCTGAGATCAAGCTTATTCTGGCTGTGCTTTTCTTTCTGTTGACCAGCTTCCTTCTGAAGACAGGATGAAGGAGTTGGGGTTCTTCAGCCTGGAGAAGGGAAGGCTCAGGGTGGACCTCATAGTAACTTATCAGTACCTGAAGGGGGCTACAGGAAAGCAGGGGTAGGACTTTTTAATAGGATATGTGATGGGAGGACTAGAAATAATGGATGTAAATTGGAACAAGGTAGATTCAGGCTGGAGATAAGGAAGAAATTCTTTAGGGTGAGGGTGGTGAAACACTGGAAGAGGTTACCCAGAGAGGTTGTGGATGCCTCCTCAATCCCTGGAGGTGTTTAAGGCCAGGCTGGACAAGGCACTGAGCAGCCTGATGGGAGGTGTCCCTGCCTATGGCAGGGAGGTTGGAACTTGATGATCTTTAAGGTCCCTTCCAACCCCAACTATGATTCTATGATTCCTATAATGGACAATTTTTGATCTTGGCTTTTAGATGTTGAAGAATTAGATGAAAATAATCTTTGGCCTATCTACCAGTCTTTATTTGTTTCCACTCATTCTTTTAAAAATATTACTTTAGCAGAACAGTGGTCTAACTTTTTCTGGGGTATATTAATACACTACACTATAATTTCCTTCTTTCTGTTAATTTACCACATCCAGGAGACACTTCTCCCTCATTTTTCACCTGCTGTGTTGATGAACCTTTTTGAATGGCTGTGTTTACTTGGACTTTTCTTAAAAAAAATAAAAAACATGGGATGACCAATCATTATTTGGCATTTAGATTCCTTAGTCTCTTAGATAAAACAATCAGTTTGGAAGCTTTTAGTCTATCAATCAATAACATACATTCTGTACTCCTTACTCTACAACAGCAATTAGATCCTACCTGCTTATTTCACCTTCCCCAAGCTCTAATGTGTGAACACTTCATAATAATTAATAAGCTTTATGTTCACAGCAGGGTGGGAGGATTCTCATTTTTCATATCTCATAAGAAGATAATGGCCAGACTTGTAGTTTAACAGAGATCTCAGGTTTTTATTCACTGTACTATTCCCTATAACTCTTTCAGTTTGATGTATTGTGGTCTGTGTCATGAGCCTTAATTTCCAGGTTCCAACTGCTGATAGTTTCATAGTTTCATAATCAAGGTTGGAAGGGACCTTTCAGATCATCAAGTCCAAATATCAGCCCAACTCTGACAAGCCTCATACCTGGATGGGGACTTGAACCCCTGACACTCAGATTGGGAGTCTGATGCTCTCCCAACTGAGCTATACGTATGATTCTGGACAAATGCTGCATCACTTCTATTGGACAAATGAGTGCTATCACATTCAGATGACCTTTCTCATAAGTTTTAATATTACTTTTCCTGTTTTCTGGTCCTTTGTACTTCTCCCTATTTATAGTTCAGTTCTTTCCTCTTTTTTTGTACCTGTTTCTATTTCAGTTCTAGTGATTCCACATCTTCTTTATATAACCTTTCTAGATCTGTTTTTTTTCTAATTCTACATATCCAGGTAATCCACATCTTCACTATGGACTGAATTGCTCAATTACTAAGTTTTCAGTTTTCTTTGATTTCTTCCTTAATATTTCTCTTGTCTCCTCTTTGCATCTTGTTCGTTTTATAACTTTTCTAATATAATTTCTTGTAATGATTTCTTTGTCATGATTTCTTTTCTTTCTTACACATGCCTCAGGAAAAAAGAATTGAAATTTTTCAGTGCTTTAACTGAAAGTACTACAAATAAACAAATACTTCTTTAGCATGAAACCAACCACACCTCACTGGTCTTTAACTGAGAGAAGCCAGTTGTATCTTCTGGCAAGAACTATGTCCCTAGGTAGCTCAAGTGATTAATTAGAGACTTTCTTCAGTCAGCCTCATGTTGGACTGCAATCATGGCTAAGAGTGCTGCTTCTTGTGCAGTTGTTGGTCAAGTAGTAAGTCAGAGCAAAGCATTTATTTTATTTTCCTGAAATAATGTGATGTCTCTAGAGTTTTGGGCCCTTTTGTGGAGCAAGTAGCTGCACAAAGTGAATTCACTCCTGTGCCTAGGGTCAATGTATGGGTTTAACAACAGTCTGGAGCATGTTTATGGCTATTTTAATTATGAAAAACAATTTTTTATTACTTCATAAAACTTGTGTGGATAAATCTTTTTAAACTGATAAGCTGGTTTTGTGACATAGCTTAGATAGTATTCCTAATTCAACGATGCTTTGTGATTTGAGAATATGGGAAACATTAGCTCTCTTTGAATTTAAAGGTAAAGGCATTTGTCAACTGTTTTTTACAAACAATAGTAATGGGAAAAAAACCTCTCATTAAGTTTAAAACTGTTGTAAAAATAAAAAAGAATGATCAGGTCTAAATGTAAACATCTTGAAAAAGTCCCATTGTTGTTTTTAACACATCACATTGTGATGGATGAATTGTGAAGAACACAAGTAGTGATTGTAATATTTTTCACCAGTTCTTTTGTAAATATTTTTTTTTTTTAAAGCAGCCCTAAATTTCATTGGCGAATGTGGGTAAGCTATAATTTTTTTCTTTTTCCATCCACCAAATCAATCTCCCATTTTAAAATGGAGAGCTGAGAATATTTTCAGACAGGATGCATATCCCCACTTGCTTCAGAAGGTACAGTCTGTGCATTATGGAAAAGCAAATAATTTCCTCTGTCTTCCTGTTGTCAGTCATCTGCCTTTTTTCTCGCCACCTCTGCTTTCTGAACCTACTGGGGTTTTGCAGCAGGACAAGACACTGCAGATATCTGATGAACTGATAGTTACATATGTATTTAATCACATTTTCTGTTTAATGGTGCATTTCTAGATGGATTTGAGGCAGAACTGTGTTAAAACTTCATTGGAAAATAACCTGTAGCACTTGGTTTAGATGATTTTTTTGGTACATTCTTGGAGTGCCAAAATGGGATAATGGTTGAATTTG
>VZTY01009748.1:0-10577 GCA_013400935.1 Turnix velox
GGCAGACACAGTCCCTCTGGGCAACCTGGGCTCCCCCCAGAATCCCCCCAGGCTGAGCCCAGCCCCGCTGCAGCCACTGCACGGGGAGGTGTGAGCACAGCTGGGAAGAGCTGACACAGCTGGGAGGGGAAATAGGGCTTGAGAAACATCAGAATTACAGAAGAGCAATAAATACTGATTTTATGAATGCATATTTGCATCTAGTTTTATTGTAAACGCTAAGCTATCAGGCAACAGTTTCACCTGGTTGCTTTTTTTTTTCTTCAGCCAGCAAACTTTTAATCAAGCCCAACAAAACCTCCAGCAGGTCAAATCTGCAGGAAGAGATCCACCAGACAGCAATGTCTGATCGTCAGGTCTCACCTGCATCAATGAGGACCCCAAGGACTGCACTTTTTCATACTGAAGATCCTGATATGATAAATGAAGCTAAATCAAATATCTGCCATTGATTTATACACTGTTTTTTTTTTAAATAAACCCTCAGTACCCACTGGACGATTTCAGTAGAAGACACATTGAGGTCTGAGAACCAGAGCAGCAGCATTATTTCTAATCATTTAAGTATTGCAGGGAAATCTTACAACCTGCCCTGGGAAAGTAGAAACTTGGCCATAAATCCCTCTGACTGGGCTTGCAGCTCCAGCTCGGAGCTCTCTGAGCACTCTCGGAGGTAACACACGAGTTAAGGCTGCACTAGCATCACTCCTGAATACAAAATGTAATAAGTTAATGCTTTGGGGGAAAAAATAGCATTTCCCCTGTTTGTCTCAGCCTCCTGAAGCCTCGGTGTCTGTGCCATCCAACATCATTGCTTCACCTCAGCTAATTAGAGCTCACCTCCTGCAGATTACACCACGGGATTAAGGTGAGGCAACAGCGGTCCTGCCCACCCTGATCCCCAAAAGTGCTGAGCATCGGGCCGGGGAATTTCAGTTCTGCACTTCCTCCTACGTAGACTAAAAACTTAACTTCTGTTTATGATAATAAATCGCTGTACACGTTATAGCTCCAGGTTTGGGAAGGGTTTTCAATTTCTACCCATAAATCAGACCCCAGAGGAACCGTTGCATCCCCTGAAGCAGATGAAGATTGTTCAGGAGAGGGTTGTGAGGCTGCAGGGCGAGCTGAGAGCTTCAAAACGTTCAGCAAGTTCCAATCTAGGGGCTGCCTTACCATAGACTGTGCCCTGATGCGGTACCCATGTGCCCAAACCGCATCTCTCTGCCCCTGGGGGACGGGACGGGGCCATGCGGGCACCGAACCCCCAGCGGAGGGACCGCACCGGGGGGTTCCGGCAGAGTTCCACACACCAGACATTTGTGCAGGTTCTCAGCTCCCAAATGCCCACGATCTCCTCCAGCTCCGGGGTGTCTGTGCCGGAGGCAGAGCTGCGGTGTGCGAGTGCGGCTGGTGGCGGGGGTGGGTGCGGGTTTGTGTCTCAGGCTGCGCAGAGCCGGCAGGGCTGGACCCCGCTCTCGTTGCAGGCCGGGCAGCGAAGGGCTCGGTAGGACTCTCGGAACCTGTTGGCCAGCATGGAGAACTTGCTGCCGTGGCACAGAGAGCAAGGAGCCGAGCCCGAGCCCTTGCACTGCGAACAGCCGCGCTCGGCATCTCCCACCTGGAACAGTCACCAGGGAAGAAGCTGTTACCGGGTGTCAGACACCCAAGTCAGTAGCACGCTGGAAAGAGGGAAATTCTGCCTCCAGAGATGCCACTCTAACAACAATACTTAGTTTTCTACAGGCTTCTGTATGCTTAGGGACAAACTGTAGATGCTTTAGAAAACAAGAAGCTTATCTGACTGGGCTTCTGACACAATACTTTCATCTTCCTTCTCCTGCAAGGANCATCCCATCCCATCCCATCCCATCCCATCCCATCCCCCTGTCATTTCTGACCACATCCACTTCTCAGCTCTGCATCCTCAATTTCATAAATCCCTCTTTCTGACAATGGAGTTTATTTCCAAACCGACCAAAGCCAAAATCCCAGCTCTATTCTCTCAGGCCATCTGCAGCTTCTGTGGGGTCTGTGTGTCACCTGGTGGCTGCAGGAGGACATCCTGCCCTCACACAGGTCACTCTCAGACCTGCAGAACTGCAATGCTCTGTCTTTACCCTCCACAGCAGTGTTGTGTGTTGTGGGATCAGATCATGGTCAGACTAATTGTGATTCTGACCAACAAAGACTAACCCGTGAGAAAACCAGTGGAAGGCACAATCTTATTTCAGCTGATATTAAAGTTCTAGCCTCTGGTAGTCTCAGCCACAGAGCAGCTGTGTTTAGTCTCCTCAGGCTGGGAAAGTTCTGTCCTGCTCTTATCCCATGGGAAGAACAATGAAGGATGGAGCTGAGCTGAGCTACAGTGCCCAGTGCCAGATACAGACAGTGATGGGGCTTGGGTGGGAACACCCAGTGGTCTGACCAGGGCTGTGGGACCCAAAAGCCTTGGATAACATTTCCCATTTTCTCTCACCTGCACATACTGGTTGCACACAGCCTTTTTCTCCATGTCCTTTTTACGGCCACCACCACATCTTTCCTTCCCTTCCCGGTAAATGAAGGCCCAGTCATTTATTCCCTCGGTCTGGATGACTCTCCTCATGAGCTCCTTCTGGTCCACTGGAGCACGGATGATTTTCAGATTGTTGGTGTAGATAATGATCTTGCCAAAGTCTAGGATTGGAGAAGCCTGTAGAAGGATCTCATCAGTGCCTTGCCTATATAAATATATTCTGTGGACCCCTGGGCTCCCAGAATGACATCTCCTGTGTCACCTCCTGGGTTGTTTCTGCAGCACGAGGCAGCCCTCACCACCCCCAGAGTAGGGAGAGTCAGCCCCAACAGTCCATGGGATCACACCAAGATGACAGGTCAAGTCTCTGCTACCTTGCTTTAATGCCACTTTTGGGATGGGGACAGCTCTCTGGGATATAAATTCTCATTCCAACCCCCATGCCAGGAAAAAAAAAAAGCAGCACAACTCTAAGAGGAGTGGAGTTGAACATGTGGAAAAGCAGCTTCTGCCCGGGGACTGAACAGCATTTCTTTGAAGGCTGAGTAGGTTGAGGGGTGTTTATGTTTTCGGCCAGAAGCAGAAATTCCCCAGGATGGAGACTGGTTCTGCAGCCTTTGATGGGGTTTTTCCAGAGTTAAAAGAAAGCTTTTCTTTGTCATTTGTTGACACTGGCAAAAAAGGCCATTTCCTAAAGCTAAACTGTGTTTCTAACAGCAAGGAGCCAGTCTACACAACCATCTCAGGGCACATTTGAATTTGCATTCTTTCCTAATGATTTTAGAGCTACACTTGCATGGGCAAACACTCCTCTGAAGGATACATTTTGCTCCCCTGCTCCCNCAGCACAACTCTAAGAGGAGTGGAGTTGAACATGTGGAAAAGCAGCTTCTGCCCGGGGACTGAACAGCATTTCTTTGAAGGCTGAGTAGGTTGAGGGGTGTTTATGTTTTCGGCCAGAAGCAGAAATTCCCCAGGATGGAGACTGGTTCTGCAGCCTTTGATGGGGTTTTTCCAGAGTTAAAAGAAAGCTTTTCTTTGTCATTTGTTGACACTGGCAAAAAAGGCCATTTCCTAAAGCTAAATTGTGTTTCTAACAGCAAGGAGCCAGTCTACACAACCATCTCAGGGCACATTTGAATTTGCATTCTTTCCTAATGATTTTAGAGCTACACTTGCATGGGCAAACACTCCTCTGAAGGATACATTTTGCTCCCCTGCTCCCTCTTGCCCTGGGATCAGATGGCAGTTGCCATGGCCTGTTGCTCTACACGCTCCTCACATGGCACTGGGTTGGGGTATCTGTGTCAGAAGTGATGCAGAGGGAGATGCTCTCCTCAGGAAAAACCCCACTGGAGCAGCTGAGGTGGGGTGGCCTGGGGTCTCCTCACCTCTGAAGGGAGAAGTAGGGTGAGCTCAACCCTGACCTGTTCCAGAGGCAAACCCTCACCTCTTTCAGGAGGCTTGTTCCAGACAAGGAGTCTCCAACCAGCGAGAGAGTGTTACCAGCAAACAGAGGGGGGCTGGTGTTTGTGGTCAGGGAGAGCAGGGAAGGGCCAGCAGCCTTACCCACAGAGGCAGAACAAATGAATGGTGTGGGTAAGATCTACTTAGTGCTGTGTCCTCGGGCAGGAGGTTCAGCAGGGTCTGATGTTCTCAGTGAAACTGCGTGTCCAGTGCAGCAGCTCCACAGCCCAGATACCAGCCTGCTGGGTTTCTTACAGTCAACTTAGATCATCACCAAGAATTAATACTTTTAATGCAGTAATTTGCAATTAGATTCTGTGTTTCAGTGTGATGGGGCTGTTAGCAGTGCCCACAGTGCTGGGATGTGAACTCTCTAGTTGGAACATCTAGATTCGATAGAAAGCAGCCAGCCACAAGATAGGAGTCTAATTCACAGGGAAAGAAAATGAACAACATCCCTGGGAGTTAATCAATTTCACATACACTTACACACATCCTGGCTTTTGGCTAGGACTAAAGAGACGCTTGGAAATCAATGGCAATAATTATACATGAACAAAATTCCCAGTGAATTTAAGCTGGGATTTTAAACCCAGCAGAAGGGGAACCACCTGCAGGGATGTGGCTGCTTCACCGGGGGTCAGGGGCACTGACCTTTCTACCAGCTGAAGTCATGCAGCTCTGATGTCCTAAATAGAGCTCATGAGGATAATGTCCAGCTTGTATTTGTCTGCTCTAGATGCAGCAGGACTCATGGGTATGGATATGGAGATACAGGGAAATGCTGTACAGATACAGGGCATCCCAGGAGGCTGGAGCCAGACACTCAGGGCCTCTGTGGCCACACATTAGACTCATAGAATAGTTTGGGTTGGAAGGGACCTTAAAGATCATCGAGTTCCAACCCCCCCTGCCATAGGCAGGGACACCTCCCACTAGATCAGGCTGCTCAGTGCCTTGTCCAGCCTAGCCTTAAACACCTCCAAAGAGGGGGCATCCACAGCCTCCCTGAGCAACCTGTTCCAGTGTTTCACCACCCTCACTGTAATGAATTGAGCAGCTCCAGCCATTTGCAGGGTGAACAGAACATAGAATTTGTGCCACAAAGGGTGAAGATTCACAATCATCCTTCTAAAAGCCTGTACCTGAAGGGGGTCCCAGTTCCAGCCTCCCCTTACCCTATTGCTCCGGGAGCAGTTTGGGCTGGATAGGTTCCCATTGGGGTGAGAGCCCGGGGGTGGCAGTGACTTACCCTGCAGGGACTGTCGCTGGGCTGGCACTCACCCAGCAGTGAGGAGCTGCTGGCCAGGCTGTATTGCTTGTCCTCTTTGAAGATGCTGATGCGCTGGGCACTCAGCTTGGCTGGTGGGTACAACCTGCTCTCTGGCACCTCCCCAGCCCTGCAGAGATGGTCTCCAGGCTGGAAGCTGTGGCGCAGGAAGCGCCGGGAGTGCTCCTTGGCCGGGGGCTCCAGCTCCTGCCCATCCTCAAAGACCTGCTTTAACACCCTTCCACTGTAGGAGGATGAAATTTTGAACCTGACTTTGCGGGGCCTCCCCTCGTGCCTCTGACTGAGCTTCTTCTGCTGCTCCTCCATGGTTGGGATTCCCAGCTGCAGCTCCTGGAGTTCAGCTCCCAAGAAAATTCTCCCCAGCCTCCCCTGGCCACACAATGTATAATTCAGGGTTTCTAGTGGTCCCTCTCATCTTACAGCAAAGCTGACACCGCTGTATTAAATATTGATAGATATTCACAAAGAGGAAATATGGATGGGAGCAAAAGGTAAGGCTGGTTGGCTGGCGGTGGCCAGGCTGGCTCCCACCAGAGGAAAGGGGCTAACTGAGGGAGGATGGGATTAAATAAGAAGCTCTGCCCGTGTTCTGAAACCATGGCGATGTTCCTGTTCAGTGCTGAGATAAGAACCCCCAAATACACCATCCCAGCAGCTCTTCACAATTTCCTGACAAGGTGAGAAGTTAAAAAGACAAGCTCACAGAAAAAGCAATCCAGCTTCCCAAATAGCAAGTGTGAATAATTCCTCTGCCATTCTCCCTCTGAAACCCTGCCAGTACAAAGCTCCATTTCATTCTAATCCAAACATGCTCCTCTACAGGTCGGGGGGAGATCTAATTAAGATTTTCTACCTCTTCAGCTTTCAATCCCCATTTGTAATTCTCTCTGCCTTTCAGGGTAGTCTGACCATTCAGGCTTTGCTTTTCACCATCAGGAGAACATCACCTCCTGAATCCCCCCAGCCCCCATCCTTCCCACAGACAGCAGTGACTCCCACTCAGCTCTGGCCTCTCCTGTGAGCAAAGTGGGGGTCTGCAGAGGGGCAGAGCAGGAGGGGACAGACCCCAGCCACCAGGGAAAGAAGGGAAACATGGGATGGTTGGAACTGAAGGGACCCCAAAGCTCATCCTGTCCCACTCCAGCACTGTCCCCAGCTGCACCTGGGGCTTGCTTTTCCTTGTAAGGGCAAAGAAGCATCAAGGGGTAACTGTTGTCTGAGTCCTAAACATCTCCTGGTGCTGACTCATACCAGGTACACGCAACAGGAGTTAAACATCTCTCCGCTTTCAAGATTTAAGTGAGTTTCTACTGTTAAATGCAGCTTCAGTGAGTGGGACTCAAGCTTTTTACTTGTATCCTGCCCCAGCTATCTTCTGTTAATTCAAAAAGAGTGCTTTAAAGGTTAATATTTTTAATAGGTTCATTTACTATGTTTACTAAAAGCTCATTGATTAAATACTAGGCAGGGAGTTTGGAAGCCATGTCCAAATAGCACAGCACAGACCTTCCAGCCAGTTGCAGCCCCCCACTGCTGGCAGGTGCTGCTCCCACAGGTCCCTCGTGGGTGACAGCCCTTGGTTCCACCCAGAGAGCAGGCACCAACATGCTTCAGGTGCATTCAGCCCAAGATCCACCCTCTGCATTTCCACACCATCATCCCTGCGCTCAGGTGTCCCTCCCAGCAGTGGTGCAGGGAGGTGGCACTGCCCAGTCACCACCTCCAGACACACACCGTGGCCAGGGAGGGGCAGGGACAGCCCTTGGATCAACACCACTGCACATGGAGATGACCACAGAAGGGACACTTGTCTGTGCTGTGGCTGAGATACAGCTCCCAGGTGCCTGAAGACATGGAAACTGTTCTGCCACCATGGACTAACTCTACCCTGATGACTCCAACCCCACCATCCCTTTCCTCTGCTCTCCTCTTTGCTGGGCTCACCAGCAGCCTCTCCTGCTCTCCTGACCGCCCCAGGAGGAGCCCAGCTCCACTGCTGGAGAATCAAACTCCAGCCCAACAAATCACAGCAAAAGCTGAACCCATTCCTTATTAGTTCCATAAAGCAGCTGCAGATTTGCAGCAGCAGCACAGTCAGAACTTACCCCTGTGTGCTCCTTCTCTGCACCACAACCAGCCCCAGTGCTGGAGCTGCAGCCCCTGGGATTTATCTCCTCTGGGCCAGAAGCACCGGGACCCCTGGAGAGTATATCCACAGCAGTGTTGTTGTCTTCATCTGTGTTCAATTGGGTAACTGAGACCTCATCTCCTATGTGATAAACAGCCTCAGAGCAGCTTTTTCAGACGGCACTTGGGTCTGTCACACCTCAGAAACCTCCATTTCTTCTTGTCTTAAAAACTGGAGATTGCATCCTTGCAGATTCAGCCCTTCTCAGACAAAAGGCAGAATTTAGAGCTGGGTGTTGTGTGGCTCTTCACTGCCCTGAGGAGGCAAAGGAGAGACAAAGCAGAGACAAAGCTGTGGCAGGAGCAGAGCCTGGCATCACCAGAGCCTGGCAGCAGCCACCTTTAGCCTGTCCCACCTTCAGTGCTAGGACACAGTCTGCCCCTCACTGGCAGCTGAGGGTCCAACTGGGGCATCTGTCCTCAGGAGTGAGAGTGTCACCCACCTCCTGCCACCTGCATCCTGAGCTCAGATTCCTGGGCTGCCAACTCAGAGCTGCCATGGCCTCCCCTGGGTCTGCCCCAACATTTCAGGAGCCTGGTGTCAGCATCCATCACATCCATCCCCTGCTCAGGCTGTGGCCACAGCCCTGTGCAGTGACCCTGCCACAGCAGGAGAAGGAGGAGGAGGAGGCTGAGGTCCTAAAAACCTCCTAGTGCAGAGGGAGGGCAATGCCCACCTGCTCCCCACTGCTCAGCCCGGCTCCACTCCAGCTCCTTCTAATGATACACCAACAAACACGCAACAATCTGTTTTAAGGAAAATCAGTGAATAAATTACATTTAAAAATAATTCTCTATTTCTGGCACTGCTCTGCTCCAGCTCCTTCAGGATTGTCTGAAGCCCTCGTGTTAATTAACGAAGAAAAATGATTAACAAATATCTCTAAGCCACACTTGTTACGTAGGGGTAGGTGGCTTCTCTCTGTTTGGCTTTTCCCAGCCAAGCTGATGTGTCCTCATGGAGGGTAAAAACGTGAAGGGAAGATGAAGTATCCACTGCTGGTGGGGTCACCCCTGCTGTGAGCCCCCCGGGGATGGGGTGCAATGTATTTGCTAGAAGTGCAGGTTCTCTAAATGAGCATTAGCCCATGTGTGCAAACCCCTCCTGGCCCTGCAGGGAGCTGAGCAGCAGAACTGCCCCGAGACAAGGGGACACTCAGCCCCTCACCCTGGCCTCGGGGTCTGGAGGCTGAGGCAGGACCCACTGCTCGACCCCCCCAGTAGCACGGCGGGTGCTGTGTCTGTGGGTGTGTGGGCAGAAGGACACGCTGCAGCTTCAGATCTATAATTTGCAGCAGCTCCTGAGAGGCTCCCCCTCTCCTGCCCTCCAGCAGCTAAAAACAGCCCCAAAGGTCCCTCTTCCCCGGCGGCAGAGGCGTGTGGTGCCCAGTGTGAAGCGTAGAGGCGTTCCACAGCCCCCAGGAGTGCTGCTTCCTTCCTCAGGCACACACTCCTCATCCTCTGAAATGGGCTCCAAACCCCCCCCAGCACCCTGCGGCACTCACAGGGCTCTGAGACCCTGTGGAGTCATTGAGCAGAGCAACCACTTCTGCTCTTGGCTTTTCCCAATTTCCAGCTTGGAGATAAACCCCTCAGATGAAAGGACTCTTGCAATAAGTATCCAGCGCTTTCATCCCTTAGGCACGAGGTATCCCTGCGTAGGGATGGAGGAGAAGTCTGGGGTGGCAGCAGGTAACCCCAGCCATGCCCAGTGCTGGAGCACATCCCGCAGGCTGGGCTCCCGCTGCCTCCCTCCCGGAGTTAATTACAGCATCAGCATCAAACACAGAGTTTTTAAATGAAAGGGAAGGAGCAGCAGCTCTCTCCCTCAGCTCTGCCTTTAGTTTTTAACCCCAAAGAGGAGACACACTGCAGGGGAGCGGCAGGGGCAGATAATGGGGAAGGTGACACAGAAAAGCAGCACAACCTCACATCCCTGTCCCAAACTGGACATGGATATGCTGCGTGCCCTCATCTCCTGGGTTTCTCCAGGTAAAATGGGGGTGATGCTTAGCCCGAGGGCTGTTCCACAGGTGAACTGGCATTTGGAAAGCACTTGCTTTGAAGGTTTCAAGTGTTATATAAATGCTAAGTGTTGTCATCAGCAGCTTTGCTATTGCAGCAGAACACAGGCACTGCAATCAGAGCCCCACTGCACCAGGCTGGAACAAGCCCCCACCCCACCCCTGCGTGCCCAGGGCAGCTCCTGCTGTCACAGGGCAAGGTTGCCCAGAGCCATCATAGAGGTATTCCCAGGGGATGCTTGGCATGGCTTCCTCAGCCATGAGGCACTACAGAGGGGTAAAAGGGTCCCATGGCCAGGTCCCTCCTGAGGTGCCAAAAAGCTGGGTCTCAGCCCTGACTGTGGGGTGGATGGGACACCAGAGCAGGCAGCCCTTAAAGATTAGGGAAAATGGAAATACTGACAGTCAGACTGGATGGGGGATTAGAGCTGACTGGGCTGCACAAACCCCTTCAGCTGCACTTCCACCACTGTAAGTTGTCTCAGAGTCCTGCTGCCAGATGAAAACGCACCATTTGAGTTAATCACATGGCACAGATCAGGAGGGATATGTAAAAAGGCAAAACAATCTTCAAAACCTTTGTTTTCCGTGTAGTTGGTGGCGTGTGTTGCATTTTAAACCATCAGCAGATGAGACGGTTCCATTTGCAACATCATTCATCAACAAGTGTGTGCCCTGTCAGCCCAGCACAAATCAGCATATGAGAGACTGTAGAGAAATACCTCAGCAAAAGGAAACTTCAGATGAAAAAGGGTGAGGTCACTGGTTTCCTGGCATTACCCTGAAGATGTTTGTCAGCATTTTAATTGAGCCAAATGGCCACTATTAAAGGAAAAACTTTGTTTTGACAAAATCAGGGGATGAGGAGAAACTTGAAAAAAAACCTATTAACCATTTCCATTCCATGTCTCTGACCAAGTCCTGCTGAGGAAGAGGAGGGACATACGTGCAGTCTGAAGGCACTGTCTGTGAGAGGATCAAGCAAGAATATCCTGGGGGAATCACAGTCTCCTCCTCTAGCATTTGAGTGCCTTCAGGTTGTAAACACACGACTGAGATATGACAGGAGTTTTAAGGGAAATTATCTTGG
>VZTY01009753.1:0-10163 GCA_013400935.1 Turnix velox
TGCCCGGCCCAGCTCACGCAGCATGTTGCGGGCAGCAGTGAATCTCTCCCGGCTCTGCCGGGGCCCGACCCGGCTCGGTGCCCCCTTCTCGGCCGCCGCTTCCCCCATCCCGGCTCCCAACCCGAGCCCCGACATCGCTTACAATAAGGTAGGGCTTGGAGGGGAAGGGGAGGTGGATTTTGGAGCTGGGGATACCCCCGGAGGAGCTGGAGGAGGAAGTTTGGCCTTAAAGCTTTGTGTGTTGGGAAAATAGCAGCTGTGTGTGATTTAGGGCAGAAGGTCCGGGGTCTTGGTTGGAAGGGCAAGCCCAGGAGAAAGCCACGCGAAGGGGGATGTAAAGGGTGGGGGCACTGGCTTGGTGGTGGGTTTGTGGATAGGTGAGAGCCCGGCTCCTTGCCCCACAGCCTGGAGAAGGCACCATCCCATCACCTGGTTGAAAACGAGGGTCCATTCTCTGCACTGGCTGGTGATAAGGCCCTTGGCTGAGTGTTGGGCAAGTTGTGGACGAGCACCACGATCTTTGCACTGACGCTTTCCTGCCGTGGAGCTGAAAAAAATCGAAAACAAACAAATTCAGCCTCAATGAGAGCGAAAGAGTTGGTGAAAAGCTGCTTGTAGATGCCTGATACAGCTTTAGGACTGTACACAGGGAGCCTAAAATCAGCTAATCCGGGAAACGCTGCCAAAAGCTCCAGTGCTGTTTATAAAATCAACTGGATCATCCCTGCCCAAAGCATTTTCCCAGCGTTCAATCTCCTGGGCCTCCCTCCCAGTGTCCCTGCACAGCTCCAGCCAGGCTTCCGGGGATCTACCCAGGCACAAACAGCTTCCAATTCCAAATTGCTCTTTGCTGACATGTAAATTCTTCTTGTTAACTCCAGGCTGTGCCTGTTGCTGAAATATCTCCTTCATATTCAATGTGGTTTTGGAGCCCACATAAGCTGTGCCTCTTTTAATTAACCAGCCCTACTAAGGTGCCATCAGCTTCTCAGTAGCTTCTAAGGCTTAAAGCTGCTTTGTTGTTCTTTTTTTTCCCTTGCAGATTTTCATAAATAATGAGTGGCACGATGCAGTCAGCAAGAAAACCTTCCCCACTATCAACCCAGCAACAGGAGAGGTCATTTGCCAGGTCGCTGAGGGTGATAAGGTAGGTGTTCTCTAGATGAGGTGGGTAGAGAAGGAGGCACTAACTCATCTCTCACACAAGCAGCTCCACCAAGTGCTGTGTTTGCAGTAGTGACTTTAAAAAATACCACATTGAGTGCTATTTCTGTTCTTCTTTGCCTACTGCTTTCATTAAAAATCCTCTGGCTTTACCTCTTTCACCAGTGGCAAGCTGGGACTGGAAAGAGTGGAGAGGAGGAGATTTGGGGAGCAGTCTTGGGTGGAGAGGTTGCTGGAGTAGGTGTGGATGAAGCACACACATTTGCAGTCCCGTGGGTGCTGTGCTGGTGATATGACCCAAAGTTACTGGAGAACAGGAGAAAAAAGTTCAGGATTCACCTGGAGAGCCCCTTTGTGGTGGAAACATGCCCAGCCCTAGGAAATTTAGAAAAAGAGAGTGATGGTGGTGGGGAATGGAGTCATGTAATAGTCCTGTGCCTTATGCAAGGAGTCTGTGGTGGCATTTCCCAGCAATTTTGGATTTTTCCTACGGTCTGAGAACTTGTCTGTGTTTCCCAATATTCCCCAAAGGAGGGATGAGTGAGGAAAACCCTTTGTTGTTTGCTTGTCTGTGGTAGAATGGCTTGTCCTGGCGAGACCATTTCAGCAAGCCAGGACAGAGAACCAACCAGAGACAATTTAGTGCCCTGACAGGACAAAATAATGGATTCAAGACACCTGATCAAAGAAAAAAATTTCTTTAGATTGTGCTGGTGACATCAAATCCTAAAAAAAAAAAAATAAATCATAGAATGGTTTGAGTTGGAAGGGACTTTAAAGATCATCCAATTCCAACCCCTCTGCCATGGGCAGGGACACCTTCCACTAGACCAGGTTGCTCAAAACCTCATCCAGCCTGTCCTTAAACACCTCCAGGGAGTTGAGGGGGCATCCACAACCTCTCTGAGCAACCTGTTCCAGTGTCTCACTACCCTCACAGTGAAGAACTTCTTTCCTTTATCCATTCTAAATCTCCCCTTTTCCAATTTGTATCCATTACTTTTAGTTGAAAGCACACTTATGCAGATTTTTCCTTGTGCTGAGTCTTCCTGGGTTGATGCTCTTGGGCAAAAGGAGGTTCAGGGGCCACAGCCTATGCCTTCTCCTTCCCTGAGACCAATGTCTTACAGTGAGTGCCAAGGCTATGAGTTCTTATCTGTTTTTACATGCCATTAGCATATTTGTGCTGTCTGGCTGAAGGCTGCTTTCTCTTGGAGACCAGGAAAGGCTTAATCTATGTTTTGAGAGAGCGAATGGGGGCTGGTTTGTCCTTTCTCACCCTCTTGCTTGGACTCCTCTGCAGGCAGATGTGGACAAGGCCGTCAAGGCAGCCAAAGAAGCTTTTCGGCTGGGCTCACCTTGGAGGAGGATGGATGCTTCTCATAGGGGGAAGCTGCTGAATCGTCTTGCTGACCTGATCGAGAGGGACCGGGCTTATCTGGCAGTGGGTATCTTGTTGTGTGGCCATATTCCCATCAGGATCCCTAAATTTGGGGAGAGGGAGGCAGAAATGGGTGATTTGTGCCCATCAGGTGTGGGGGGGATTATGGCTACAGCTGTGAGAGAGAGCTACAGAGGATGGGGAGGTATCATAGAATGGTTTGGTTGGAAGGGACCTTAAAGACCATCAAGTTCCAACTCCCTGCCATGGGTAGGGACACCTCCCACTAGATCAGGTAGTTTTGAGAAGCTGGAAGCAGAACTGGCCCAAACTGCAAAGTGAGAATTGAATCTAAATCTCTATGAGTGACTTTCCCCAATTCCAATCTCATTGTCTTCTGCAGGCTCTGGAGACTCTGGATAATGGGAAGCCATACTCCATCTCCTACCTGGTGGATCTGGACATGGTAGTAAAATGTCTCAGGTAGGCATTGAGGGCATGGTGAACTCTTCATGCTGCAGGAAAGCAGCATTATTTTTTTTTAAGCTGCTAGACTTGTTATTTTCAGTCCAGTGACCCAAACTTTGTTGTTGCTAGATACTTTGCAGGCTGGTCGGATAAATTCCATGGCAAAACCATCCCATTGGATGGAGATTTCTTCTGCTACACAAGGCATGAACCAGTGGGAGTTTGTGGACAGATTATCCCAGTAAGTAAAATGTATCAGGAGTAGTTTCTGCAGCATTTCAAGAATTAAAACAAGGAGAGTTATGCAAGTTATTATCTGTTGCAAAGCAGTGGAAGGGAAGTAACATTTGCACTGGCTGGGAGGGCTGTTACTTTGGAAATAGAGAACTGTTGATTTCATGGGCTTTGAGAAAGATTTACTTTGTATCTGCTGAAAAGAAAAGAAAAAAAAAAAAGCCCTTTAGAAGAGTTATCTCTCTCAGGGCTGTAATTGGGTTTAAATTACTATTATGTATAATAAGGAAGTGGAGAGCTAGCATGGAAATTCAGTTTTATATACCTGATCCTGTTTCTGTAACTAGTAGCCAGGTGGTTTGCCAACAATAAAGGCAGATTTATGCAATGGTTTGGGGATACTGTTACCTCTTCACAGGAGCAGCCAGATTCTGGTGGCTGTGCACTGTATGTGCACACCTTTCATGGTTGGATTGAGCAAGAGCAGTATGTGAGGGCCTCGCTGCCCTCTCATCATCACAGGTTTTCTTTCAAAATGCCTTAAAAGAGGATTTAACTGGCAGTAAAGAATAATTGCAAAAAGGCTGAGCTTTGCAGAGGTACTGACAAACCTCACACTTTCAAGTACAGTTTTCCTGGACAGGCAGAAGGCAGTGCTTGAAACAAAGCCAAGTGTTGAAGAGCAGCTGGGGAAGGAGCTCAGACTCCTTCCATAGGTGCTGCAGCTGATTTGAGTGAAGCTCGGTGGGTTTTTTACTGATTAATTGGAAACTTTCATGTTGAGCTCAGCAAATTCTTCCTTGTTTTTCAGTGGAACTTCCCACTGTTGATGCAAGCATGGAAGCTTGGGCCTGCCCTGGCTACTGGGAATGTGGTGGTGATGAAGGTGGCAGAGCAAACTCCCCTGAGTGCTCTCTATGTGGCCAATCTCATCAAAGAGGTGAGAGAAAAGGCTGGGTTTCCATCTGCTGCCTCCCTCTTGGCAGCTGGAGTGTGCTGGGATACAGGCAAACTGGGGAGCTGCAGAGAGCATGTGACAGGAACAGGGAGCAGCTGCCTAATCTGAAGAAAAGCTGGATTGTTTGGGGCATCTTAGCATCTGATTTGGAAAAAAAAAAAAGACAACCCCTGTCCTTAAAAATGCACATGCAGAGGATATAAATCTTGATTAGGGAAGGGCTCTTTAAGGTTCAGTTAAGCAGCAAACCTCAGGGCAATTAAAAAGTTGAGATATCTAGCTCCAAACTGTGTTTAAGATGTGGGATGAGGAGTTTTCCTTGTTCTTGCAAACTGAGCATTAAAACTAAAGAGTAGGAAATTAAAGTGAAGGCTCTGTTCTTTATGAGAGGCATCCTGAAAGGTTATTAACAGATGAAAGTTATAAATTAAGGTTTTCAGTTTCACCTAAAAGTAGCAACATTGCTCTCTCCTGCTCTGAACTACAGGCTGGGTTCCCACCAGGTGTAGTGAACATCATCCCTGGCTATGGGCCCACTGCAGGGGCTGCCATCTCCTCCCACATGGATGTAGATAAAGTGGCTTTTACTGGCTCCACAGAGGTAAGGAAGTACTTATCCTTTTATTCTTTAGGGTACAGAGAATATCTCATTGCTCTAGTACCCTTTATGTATAACATACTGGAAGAGCTTTGCCTTTTTTGAACAAAAAATACAGCCAACTATAGGGAGTGATGTTTAATTTTACTTTACAGAAGGCTGTTTTTAGCTGTTTTCTTTAGAATTCTTCTTGTTGTTTCCCTTAAGCTGCTTCTTACTAGAGGTGAAACTCTAGGCAAGGCTTCAGGTGTTCCCTTAAAGCCTTGACAATTAAGAGATTATTATTAAAACACTTAAATGAGATCTAAAACCAGCTGCCCTGGCTGCTATTGCTGTATGTGGGAGTTAATTCTTACCTGTTCTTCTCCTGATGCAGGTTGGGCATCTGATCCAGAAGGCTGCAGCAGAGAGTAACTTAAAGAGGGTGACACTGGAGCTTGGAGGAAAAAGTCCCAACATAATCATGTCTGATGCAGACAGTAAGCACCTCCCAGCCTAATATTTGATCTGTGGGATTTCTGCAGAGCTGAAGGGGGAAGGAAACCTCTCCTGTATTGTTTGAGTCTCCAGCTCTGACATCACCAGGCTGGTGAATTCTCCCTGCCTCTAGCTGTAGCTGCTCTGTTTGTGTATCAGCACTTTTTCACTCCCACTTCTTTCTCAGGGTTCAGTTATCAACAAGAACTGTTTCAATTGTGTCTTCCCTCAGTTCTTTGTTCCATTTTTGTTTCCACTTCTTCCTCTCAGTGCATTTTCTAGTCTTGTAAAGTTCTGCTCCCATGGTCTTGGAAGGAAATTCATCTATATCTAAAATAATCTGTCCTTAGTTATAATTTCAAATAAGAACTGTAATGTCCCTCAGATTAGATTTTTTTTCTCCAGTGTGGGATGCTCTAATAGATTTAATTAAATATATATATAACTTCTGCACTCCCAAAGCATGGAAGGTGCCTGTCAACAGAAAGGACTTTGCATCTGCATGAAAATTATTCAAAAAAAACAACATATTGACTTTGTTTGGCTTTGTTTGATCATTTGTTTTCTCTCCTTTCCCCAATTTTAGTGGACTGGGCTGTGGATCAAGCCCATTTTGCCCTCTTCTTCAACCAAGGGCAGTGCTGCTGTGCTGGATCCCGAACATATGTCCAGGAAGATATTTATCATGAGTTTGTGGAGAGGAGCATTGAGAAGGCCAAGGCCAGGGTGGTTGGAAACCCTTTTGACTTTAAAACAGAGCAGGGACCTCAGGTGAGAGCAAAAAATACCCTGAACTGTTATATCATGAAATAGTCCCAATCATCAGTCTTTGTGCTTCAGGAGATTAGAAGGAAAGGTATCCTTCTGTGTCTTGATTAATCTTCTTTGAACTTTGCCAATTATCTCCTGGCTGGTTGCAGGAGGGAGAAGTTAATTAACTGAGCTGATTATTGCAAAACCTCCACTTGACACTGACATTTAAAAATCACCCTCTCCTTTTGAAGCTGGCTTGGAAGTCTGTTGAAAGGAGGACTCTCCAGAGCAGAGTCTCACACACAGCAGGTTGTAGTTGAATCTTTTTTAACCCTCAAGTGGAGGTGAAGCTGATCTGTCTGTCCTCCTGCCTCTCAGGTAGATGAAGAGCAGTTTAAGAAGATCCTTGGTTACATCAGTACTGGGAAGCGTGAAGGAGCCAAACTGCTGTGTGGTGGCAACCCTGCTGCTGACAGAGGTTATTTCATCCAGCCAACTGTCTTTGGTGATGTGCAGGACAACATGACCATTGCCAGAGAGGAGGTGAGACCTTCTGTCTGTCACTTCTTTGCTGTTTTGCCTCCTCTGATGCAAAAAAACCCTCAAAAACCACAACTCTACAATCACTGGATATTTCTAAACTGTAAAACTTGATGCTTCTTAAAGTTACCACATTGAACTTCCCTCCAGATTACACTTTGGGCACTTTAAAATATGGGAAGTGATACAGAATCACAAAATGTCAGGGATTGGAAGAGATCTCAAAAGATCATCTAATCTAATCCCTCTGCCAGAGCAGAAACACCCAGATCAGGACCCACAGGAAGGTGTCCAGGTGGGGTTTGAATGTCTCCAGAGACATTTTTGAGCAGCCTGTGCCACTGTTCTGTCACCCTCACCCTGACAAAGTTTTTTCCCTTATTTCTATGGAACTTCCTATGATACTCTGATGTCCTGTGTAGCTTCTAAAAAGTATAACTTCAATGTCAGCCACAACCCCTCTCCTGTGATCAGCTCACAAAGATTTTTTTTTTACTTGCCCTCTTTTGAATTTTGCAGATATTTGGGCCAGTCATGCAGATTCTGAAATTCAAAACCATCGAGGAAGTCATTGAGAGAGCAAATGACTCCAAGTATGGGCTGGCAGCAGCAGTCTTCACAAAGGATCTTGACAAAGCAAACTATGTCTCCCAGAGCCTGCGAGCTGGAACCGTTTGGTGAGCACTGGCACTTCCTTCTCCTTAAATTGCTGGAAGCTTCCTTATGTTGCTGCCATTTCATGTTAAGTTTGCTCTTTGGTGGCCTGTCTCTGGTTTTGGTCCATCTACTTTGCTGGGTGTAATGTCAAACCTCCAACTGCCTGTTGGTAAAAGGATAAGGTTTCAGTATGGATTAATTCTGCCAAATGTGGGAATCCTGCCTAGAAATCCAGCTGTCCCTCTGTTGTAACCAGGCAAAATGTCACTTAGCTGTGAAAAAGTCTTGGAATTAGTTACTTAATTCTTGTTTTTCCATTTCAGGGTAAACTGCTACGATGTATTTGGTGCACAGGCCCCCTTTGGTGGCTACAAAGCTTCTGGGAATGGGCGAGAGCTGGGAGAATATGGCCTGGAGGCATATGTGGAGGTGAAAAATGTGAGTATCCCTGTTTCCAGTGTCTTCCCAACCCTCTGCTGCACCACTTGGCACTATTCACCTGTTTCTTACTGCAAAAAATGTGAGTGTGTGGACTTCTCCATGAGTTTATTTCACGGAGAAGAAGAAGATCATATGCTGGGAGATAGTGCTAGATGGATAGAAGCTTCTACAGATACAAACTGGGCACTCATCACCTGACTAGTGACCAGCACTTGATGCTGCTCCCTTGAGTCTACAGGGAAGAAAGTGGTGTTAGACAAATCCCTTCCCTCAGGCTCAGTAATTTATTGTCAGACAAGGAGAAAGGTTGTCTGCTTGCAGCTTCAAAGTCTAAAGGGTGGTGGAGCTCTTGGGCAGAGGTGTTGACTCCATTTTCCTAGAGTTACAAAGTGTGTAATGTTTGAGGGCCACCAGCAGGAGCTGGTAGAGGAGCTCTAAATCCAAGTGTGCCTGCTCACACCTGCCAAAGAGCAGTGGCATCTCTGGAGAGGTGCTGTGACCCAGCCTTTGAGCTTCCTCATGTATTTGAGCTATCTTTTAGGCTGGATTTAAGGAAGAAATTCTTTCCTGTGAGGGTGGTGAGACTGGAATAGGTTGCTCAGGGAGGTTGTGGATGCCTCCTCATCCCTGGAGGTGTTTAAGGTGAGGCTGGATGAGGCACTGAGCAACCTGGTGTAGTGGGAGATGTCATGCCCATGCCAAGAGGTTTGGAATTAGATGATCTTTAAGGTCCCTTCCAACCCAAACCATTCTATGATACATCTCTATACCAAAGTCCTCCCAGGCACTGACTAGAATATACATTCTTCAGGTTTTAGTGTTGCCTCTTATGATTTTTCTTCTTATTTTTTCTAGGTGACAATCAAAATTCCCCAGAAAAACTCCTAAAGGCCAGCAGCCTCTCCATGTGTTCAGAAACACCTATGCAGCTTCGTGAGATACAAAGCAAGGAAACCTCTTCTTAACACACACACAAAACTTAAGTGGAAAAAACCTAACTCTGTGTTAAGAAATGCTTCTTTAGAAGGCACTTGAAGGAGCTTTTGTTAAACAAAACAAACCAACCCAACCCTACTTGGCTCTTTCTATAATACCAAATACAGTCAAGTACTAATGGCTGTAGTCTTGTTGCATCTGTACCTGATGAATATGCAATTTTTTTCAATAAATTGTTTAAATGCTTGTTGAGTCTGGAGGAGATTTTGTAATAACTCGTTGTTGGCTGACACAATGAGCNAAGCTTCAGGCCAGGAATGAGGATAAGAGATGACTCCAGTTGCACTAGAGGAGGTTTAGATTGGTTATTTGGAAAAAAAACTTTTCACCAAAAGGGTTACTGATAGGATAAGTGTCTCTACAAAAGACAAGAATATCACTGAAAAGAGAATGAGAAAAATGTCTCTGCATGAATCTCTATTTAGATGTGAAATAAGAATGTTGCTGCCACTCTTTTACACATAGAAAGATGGATTACATCGTGGGTGTTTCTAAAATTTATAAACATCCTTTCAGTAAGAGGATCAGACTTAAAATTTCATATAAGGCACACCAGCAGTCTGTAAATCCCAGTTACCTTAGAACCAGTGGTAAAAGGGACACAAATATCTGGGAAAATTAGGACAAAAGCAGGCTGCTCCCTCCCAACAATCTGAGAGACTTCACCTGAAGGATGCTTCAGTAGAATCTGCCTTAATTCAAATAAAACCAGGACTTCTCTGTCTCTTCTTGCAACAGGTACTTTCCAATCATTATCTAACACAAAACAGGTGCCCAAGGCAGTGGTGGAATCACCATCCACGAAAATATTTAAAAGCTGGACAGACATGCCGAGGGACACATTTTTAGTGGTGTGTGGAGTCATGGCTGGACTCGATCTGAAAGGTCTCTTCCACTCTGGATGATTCTGTTTCTACATCTGTATTTTCTTCCACACATCAGTTGCCCTCTGCTTCAATAAATTTTTAAGGCTTTTCACAGGGTTTCTGCAAAGCATTAAAGGCAGCTCTGTATCTGGTAACTGCCCCCAGCACAGCAACAAAGCAGTGAGGTGCAGGGCCGCTGGGACCGAGGTGGGAGACCCTTCTACCGTGTAATCTCTCGGGCTCGCCGTGAAGTGGAAGATAAGCCCGTGAAGGGAACAAAGAAGAGACAGAGAGAGGTTTCCTCAGGCCGGGACCGCCCCGTCCCCTCAGGCGGCCGTCGCTTCTCCTCAGGCTGGAGCTCGGCCGCTCGCACGCCAAAATCTCGCGAGAGTTCAGCAGCGAGATATCGCGAGAGTTCAGCCCCACTCTATGGCCATGCTTGCTTCTAAATATCGCGAGATTTCACCCCCGAGATCTCGCGAGGCTTCGCGCCAACCCGCGGTCTGGGCAGGGGGCGGAGCGCGCAGCTTCCCCCGCCCTTTACGTCATCATAACGCGCCCTATCAGCTCGAAAGCCCCTTAGGGGCCTTTATGGAGATGTCGCGTTTTTAGGGCTGCCCGCGCCCGCCT
>VZTY01009758.1:1745-16346 GCA_013400935.1 Turnix velox
CCAGTTAGTTTTAATCCAGGTGCCCACAGCTTGCAGCAGGTTTTAAAACCATTCAGGCCATATTTTAAAACCAATTTTAATCCAGATACCCACAGCATTGTGCCCAGCATCTCACAACTATCCAGGCCAGATTTTTAAAACCAATTTTAATCCAGATACCCACAGCATTGTGCCCAGCATCTCATGACTATCCAGGCCAGATTTTAAAACCAGTTTTAATCCAAGCACCCACAACATTATGTCCAGCATCTCAGGTCAACCATTCAGGCTGCACTATAAAATCAGTTTTAATACAGGTGACCAGCACCTCACAACTATTCAGGCCACATTTTAAAACCAGTTTTAATCCAAATACCCACAACATTATGTCCAGCATCTCACAACCATTCAGGCCAGATTTTAAAGCCAGTTAGTTTTAATCCAGGTGCCCACAGCTTGTGCCCAGCATCTCACAACTATCCAGGCCATATTTTAAAACTGATTTTAATCTAAGTGCCCACATTGTGCCCAGCATTTCAGATCAATCCTATAATCACTGCACTGGTGTACTTCAGGATTGGCTGTGAACTTCCAGTACTAGGACTGGATTTCCCTCACCCTCACACCTTTTATTGTCATTTAAACCTATAGAACAAGCTGTAAAACATTCCCCCCACCAAGGGTTTCCCATTTTTGCTCCATTTTAGGCCAGGCTGGATGAAGCACTGAGCAGCCTGGTCTAGTGGGAGGTGTCTCTGCCTGTGGAACTTGATTAATTTAAGGTCCCTTCCAACCCAAACTATTCTATGACTTTGCAGAGGTGAAAGCAAGGCAAGATGTGCAAAAAACATCCTCAAAGCAAACAAGACCCTACTCAGGACACTGTCCTTTAGTGACAGCAAAGCAGGAGTCTGAATTCCTCCTTAAATCTGGTCCAGCACCGAGTCAAGCCCTAGAAGGGAGGAAATCGTGCTTGCCAGATGCAATCGTATGCAAATGGCTGGAGAAGAGGTGAAATTATCATCTACAAACATTGGGCAGAAATTCCATCTGCTGCCTCAAGAAGGGCTCTTAATAAATTCTGAGACAGCAAAGTGACACACATCTTAATCAAGACTTAATCCAGGGAATTAATTCGCGGCGCGTTGCTGCATAATTCTGAGAGTGATGCTAAAAGCCACAGCAATATCCAGCAGCAGATGGACCTCCCCCTTCTCCCCCCCTTCCACCCTTTCTCCATGCAAAGGTATTAAAGAAAACACAGCCCCTGTCACATCCACTGCATGTGGACACACAGCAGAAAGCAGCAGGGCACAGCCCAGGAGCTCACAGGGACAGTGGACACCAAAAGTCAGGTTTATCATGAGGTGGGAATGGAAACCAACCTCGTGGTGGAGATGAAGCCCTTGCACCTTCTCTCAAAGCCTTGGGAAACTGATGGGCACCTACAGGAAAGTTGGGGAGGGTCTGTTTGACAGGGCAAGATGAGGAGCAATGGTTTGAAACTGGAGCAGGGCAGGGTTAGATGAGATATCAAGAAGTTCTTCCCCATGAGGGTGGTGAGACGCTGGCCCAGGTTGCCCAGAGAGGTGGTGGAGTCCCCATCTCTGGAGACATCCAAGGCCAGGCTTGCTGAAGCTCTGAGCAACCTGGATCTAGTACAGGATGTCCCTGCTCACTGCAGGGGGTGGCACTAGATGGCCTTTGAAGGTTCCTTCCAACATATTCTATGATGCTGCTTTTGGAGAGCACAAATTGAGGCTGGACATGGAAAGGCTGGGGATGGAGGTCAAGGTGTGAGGATTTTCTAAGCTGTGGGATTTTGTGAGAGAGATCTGCTACAGAAACCAGGTGAATATCCATTAGGAATGATCTCCTACCTTCCCACCATGCCTAGGAATGCCTGGTTGATCCCAGCATGATGCATCAGCTGATGTTTTAGAACAAGAGACTCCCTATCTGGGAAGGTGAGGCATTATCTGGGGTGACTGGAGCTTCAGGAGCTGCTGGGGTGCCCTTGGAGGTGCCCCAGCCTTCAGAAACCATTACACCTGCTTTGGTGGCAACTCATCATCCTGCTCATGGCAGGGTTATGATCCTAAATTCATCTGAAAGGCTAACACAGGGCCAGCTCACCTTGCCAAGGTGAGCAAGAACATGGTGCTCTGGGTGCTCTTCTGGGCAATGCATGTGGAGGGTACAGGGCTTGGAGGGTACAGGGACCCTCCCCACCCCAAAAAGGGTGTGATAAGAATTGATCCTGCAACAGGGAGGCATGGAAAGAGCTGGTAGAACCATAATGGTGGCTGCAGGTGTGAGGAGCAGCACCACCAGCTTCCCAGCTGGGATGCTTTGAGCCAGGGGAGGTGGCACAGGGCGGTCACTTGAGGGGACAGAGAAATCCAGGGTGACCTAAGGCTGGAAGTGAGCTGCTTTTGCAGCCAGGATCCCTCAGGGCCAGCCACCCAAGGGTGTGTAATGTGATCCTGGTGTTAATTCAGGCTCCTGAGGTCCTTATGTACCCTAAAGGAGTTTGCTTGATCCCGGTCCCTTTGCTCATGGCAGGGGCTGTGCAGGGGGATGCAGCTTCCTCCCAGTGCCCTGCAGAGGGATGCTTTGCTTCTGGGATGTCTACATGGACACACACCTTACTGCTCTCTTCATTTGGGGCTTGAACAGGCTGTGGAGAAGGGAGAGGAAGAGGAGGGAAGGCAAGCAGGGAGGATGGGAGAGAGGGGGGGATGTCTGGGGAAGGTGCTAACAGCCCTTGGCTGGCCCAGAACCACTTCCTCAGATCTCCATTACACAGCATGCTCCCGGCCTTGCTATTTCAGTCTGAATGTCACCTATAAATTGGAGGCTCTTTCTCTGAAGGCTGCAAATAGAAGGTGTCACTAGATGATCTTTGATTTATAGGGAAGCTCAGCAGAAAGCCTACCGTGCCCATGATCCAGCCACAGAACTCCAAAGATCACACACCGAGATCCTAAACCTCTTTCCTCTAGGGGCAGCAAGCACCTCCTAGAGGGAGGTTGGGAGAGATCACACGTACAGATTCCCCACCCTAATCACCACCCCATGTCTCTTGATTTTTTTTTTTCAGATTCCTCCTCTTCCACCACCCATCCCTGCCCCATGGATTTCAACCTGCTGGCAGACACGGAGGCTCGGAGCCCAGCCTTGTCTCTCTCGGACTCAGGAACCCCTCAGCACGACCACAGCTGCAAAGGACAGGACCACAGTGGTGAGTGAACAGAGCTGGAAGGGACCTTCAAAAGCCATCTTCTAGCTCCTGCAGGGACATCTTGCACTAGAATGGGTTGCTCAGAGCCTTGAGTGTCTCCAAGGATGGGGCCTCCAGCAGCTCTCTGGAAGGCAACTTGTTCCTATATCCCATCATCCTCTTGGTGAAGAACTTCTTCCTAATGTCTAGTCTAAGCCTGCCCTGCTTAGAAGGAGAATGGAGCACTGGTTTGTGGGCTGCATATGGGTGGAAGAGCTTTGGTGTTCATCTTCTGGTGTAGAACCTCCTCTACATCCAGTGAAATTCAAGGAGATGCAGGAATACTGACCCTGAGTGTGGAAAAATCTCTGCAGTTTCATGTTCCTCTTATTCTCCTTTGTGTTTCCTCCTGAGTATTGCTGACAGGTTGCCCAGAGAGGTTGTGGATGCCCCCTCAATCCCTGGAGGTGTTTAAGGCCAGGCTGGATGAAGCACTGAGCAACCTGGTGTAGTAGGAGATGTCCCTTCCCAGGGCAGGTGGATTGAAACTTCATGATCTTTAAGGTCCCTTCCAACCCAGACCATTCTATGATTCTTTGCAGTGGGCACCAAAAGCAAAATATCCACCTCCCAGAAGTGTTTTATTTCCAGCCTGTTAGAAGACAGTGGGGAGGAGAGATGCAGGCAGGCACCCAACTTTTATTGTCAACCCAAAATAGGCTGTGGGGTGGATCTCGTGCACGTTCACCCACTCAATGAAAGGGCTGTGCTCATCGCCAGAATTAGCTGCTCATGCCTCATGGAAAGATGATCAGAGGGTTGGAGCAGCTCCCTTCTGAGGACAGGCTGAAGGAGTTGGGGTTGTTCAGCCTGGAGAAGAGAAGGCTCAGGGGGAACCTCAGAGTAGTTTCTCAATACCTGAAGGGGGCTACAGAAAGGCTGGGGTAGGACTTTTTAATAGGGTCCAGGGTGGCAGGACTAGGAGGAATGGATGCAAATTGGAAGAGGGGAGATTCAGGCTGGATCTAAGAAGAAGTTCTTTGCTGTGAGGGTGGTGAGACACTGGAGGGGTTGCCCAGAGAGGCTGTGGATGTCCCCTCAATCCCTGGAGGTGTTTAAGGCCAGGCTGGATGAGGCATTGAGCAACCTGGTTTAGTGGGAGGTGTCCCTGCTCATGGCAGAGGGATTGGAACTTGATGATCTTTGAAGGTCCCTTCCAACCCAAACGATTCTATGATCAGGCTTCTGAGAGCTCCTCAAGCACATCCAAGCCCCCAGGTTAACTCAAAAGATCTCTCCCATCCTTCTATCTCTCACCAGACACAGAGAAATCTCAGCAAAACCAGACAGACGACTCCAACCCTGAAGACAGCTCGCTGAAGAAGAAGCAGAGAAGGCAGAGGACACACTTCACCAGCCAACAGCTCCAAGAGCTGGAGGCCACTTTCCAAAGAAACCGGTACCCAGACATGAGCACCAGGGAGGAGATCGCCGTCTGGACCAACCTCACAGAGGCACGAGTCCGGGTAGGACTGCAGCCCTCCCACCTCCCCAAACCCCAGCTTGAGGGGTGAAAGCTGTCATACAAACTGTCCCCAAACTAGGGAAGGAAATTAGAGGCCCTAGAAAGTTTCCTTGTCTAAGAAGCACCTTAGCAGGCTCTACACCCGAGATCTACCCCCGAGGGTAGATTCAGGCTAGATCTAAGAAAGAAATTCTTAATGGTGAGGGTGGTGAGACACTGGAAGAGGTTGCCCAGAGAGGTTGTGGATGCCCCCTCAATCCCTGGAGGTGTTTAAGGCCAGGCTGGATGAGGCACTGAGCAGCCTGGTCTAGTGGGAGGTGTCCCTGCTCATGGCAGAGGGATCGGAACTTGATGATCTTGAAGGTCCCTTCCAACCCAAATCACTCTATGATTCTGACACATACACATCCAAGTTCTGGTGCCTTCTCCATCCAGTGCCACAATGCACTAACACAAGGAGATGCCAAGCATGGTTTCTGCCCCACAGAACCCCACCAGCTGGCTGCCATCACCCAGCAAACCCTATCCTTGCTCTAACCATCATCCTCCCCCAACCTTAGCCTTGCTGGAGGGAACTCTTTGGGGTTCCCAAAGCACTCTGCAGTCACAGGCACAGCGTGGCAGGGCTCCAGCTGGAATGAGAGCTTCTCTCTGCTACTAGAAATATGAGTTAGCAGCACCATGAATAGCCTTCCAGCAGCTTCCACGCTCTAGGAAGTGATATTGTTTGAGCCCACCCCCCATCAGTAGCAGATTTTCCTGTTGGAAGACAGACTTCTGACATCCCCACCCCAACCTAGTCCTGGCACAGAGTCATCATGAGAGCTGTTTCCTCCACTCAGCAGCTCTCACATCCCACCCTCTTCCCAAGTTACTTTTCTGAAGTCACACAATCCCAACTCTTCCATCCTCCTGGGCTGTAAATAAATAACTTCTTATTTACAGGAATTATTATAAGAAAAAGTTTTTCTTCCCATTTCCCCCATATGAAAGGGCATTTATTTGTTGACTGAGGTGGGTTATTCTCCACATTGTAAAATTGGCAGTGAGATTCTTATTGGGAGATGACCCTACAGCCCAGACATCTTGCTGCAGCCCCTTCCTGATACTTCCTTGGAGCCTCACTAGGAGCATCCCTGGCCTTTCAGCAGCTCTTCCCTCACTGGGCAAAGACACCTTTCCATGTGGAGAGCCCAGAGCATCCCTGGAGCCTCTCTGGGGGCATCCCTGGCCTTTTTCCCAGCAAGGGAAGAACTACTGAAGGTCCAGGGATGCTCTGGGCTCTCCACAGAAGGCATCTTTGCCTAGCAAGGGAAAAACTGCAAGGATAACCTTCCATGGAGAGCCCAGAGCATCTCTGGAGCCTCCCTGGGAGCATCCTGGGCCCCTCAGCAGCACTTCCCTCTCAGGGCAAAGACACCCTTGAGCCCAGAACACTTCTGGAGCTTCTCTGGGAGCATCTCTGGCCCTTCAGCAGCTCCTCCCTTGCTTGGGTAGAGACACCCTTCTATGTAGGGAGCCCAGAGCATTTCTGGACCCTCTCTAGGAGAATCCTGGGCTCTCCAGCAGCTCCTCCCTCACTAGGCAAAGACACCTTTGAGCCCAGGGCACTCCTGGAGCTTCTCTGGCAGCATCCCTGACCCTTCTTCAGTAGGTCCTCCCTTGCTGGGCAAAGATGTCCTTCCTTGTGCAGAGCCCAGAGCATCCCTGGAGCCACACCTGGGAGCATCTTTGGCCCTTCATCATCTCTTATCTCACTGGGCAAAGATGCCCTTGAGCCCAGGGCACCCCTGGAGCCTTGCTGGGAGCATCCTACACCCTTCAGCAGCTCCTCCCTTACTGGGCAAAGATGTCCTTGAGCCCAGGGCACCTCTGGAGCCTCTCTGGGAGAATCCCTGGTCCTTCAGCAGCTTCTCCCTTGCTAGGCAAAGACATCTTTCTATGTAGGAAGTCCAGAGCATCTCTGGACCCTCTCTAGGAGCATTCTGGTCCCTCCAGCAGCTCCTCCCTTGCTGGGCAAAGACATCCTTCTATGTAGGAAGTCCAGAGCATCTCTGGACCCTCTCTAGGAGCATTCTGGTCCCTCCAGCAGCTCCTCCCTTGCTGGGCAAAAATGTCCTTCCATGGAGAGCTCCGAGCATCTCTAGAACCTCTCTAGGAGCATCCTGACCCTCCTGCAGCTCCTCCCTTGCTGCGCAAAGATGTCCTTCCATGGAGAGCTCTGAGCATCTCTGAAGCCTCTCTAAGAGCATCCTGGGCCCTTCAGCAGCTCCTTCCTTGCTGGGCAAAGATGTCCTTCCATGTGGAGAGCCCAGAGCATCTCTGGAGCCTCTCTGGGAGCATCCCTGGCCCTTCAGGCAGCTCTTACCTTGCTGGGCGAAGATGCCCTTGAGTCCAGGGCACCCCTGGATCCTCTCTGGGAGCATCCTGGGCCCTTCAGCAGCTTCTCCCTCACTGGGTAAAGTTGTCCTTGCATGGACAGCCCAGAGCTGTTGCCATTACCTCCCTGTGTGTCTCTCTTTCTGCCCCAGGTGTGGTTCAAAAACCGCAGAGCCAAGTGGAGGAAGCGGGAGAGGAACCAGCAGGCGGAGCTGTGCAAGAACAGCTTCGGAGCCCAGTTCAACGGACTGATGCAGCCTTACGACGACATGTACTCCAGCTACTCCTACAACAACTGGGCCACCAAGGGGCTGGCCAGCAGCCCTCTCTCAGCCAAGAGCTTCCCCTTCTTCAACTCCATGAACGTCAGCCCCCTCTCCTCCCAGCCCATGTTCTCCCCCCCCAGCTCCATCGCCTCAATGACCATGCCTTCCTCCATGGTCCCTTCTGCCGTGGCGGGGGTGCCGGCCTCCAGCCTCAACAACCTGGGGAACATCAACAACCTGAGCAGCCCCAGCCTCAACTCTGCTGTCTCATCCAGTGCCTGTCCTTATGCCTCCACAGCCAGCCCCTACATGTACAGGGACACGTGCAACTCCAGCCTGGCCAGCTTGAGGCTGAAGGCCAAGCAGCACGCCAACTTCACCTACCCAGCTGTGCAGACAGCAGCTTCCAACCTGAGCCCCTGCCAATACGCCGTGGACAGGCCTGTATGAAGGGTCTTCTCCCCACCAAACCATGGACTTGACCTTCACCTGACAAAAGGAGACCTTTTTAAGCCCTTACAAGAGCCCTGCAGAGAGCGAGGAGAGGCAGGAGGAGAGCAAAGCAGCCAGCAGCAGACAGGTGGACCTCTGTGAAGATTTGTCTAACTATTGTATGGTGAATTTTGACTGTCTTTCCCCCTCATCCCAAACCCTTTCCCTTCTTGCCCTCCTCTACTTTGTGGTAAAGAAACCAAAAAAAAAAAGAATCTACTGGAAGCCCCATGGGCAGCAGAACCAAGTGGGTTTCTATCTGCCCCTCTGAGCTCCCCAAATCCCTGGGGCACAGCACGGGCAGCTGGACACCATCCCTGCAGGGGACAGCCAGGGACAGGACAGGGCAAGGCAGGGGATGACATTTGGTGCTTGGCTGGCACGTGAGGCTTGGGTTAGAGAGGAATTGCCCACTTTTTTTATCACACAGCCAGTAAAAAAAGCCTTGTCTCAGTTAATTGGCACCTCTCATACACACACACAGCCCTTCAGACTTGTTGCCTTTAGGAATTACAGGATCATAAAATAGTTTGGGTTGGAAGGGACCTTAAAAATCATCTAGTTCCAACCCCCCTGCCTTGGGCAGGGACACCTCCCACTAGATCAGGATGTAAATGATGTGTGTGTATATATAAATATATATATACACATTAAAATAAGGTTTTTTAAAATTTTATATGTGAAATAACCTACCAAGTTTTAAAGAAATGAAAAACAAAAGCTCCAAGGGAATCAAACTCCCTGCTTCAGCCATCTCCACTCAGACAGGGACACCTTTTGCCAGTTCACATCCCAAAGCATCCCCTTCTGCAACAGCCAGCTCCCCCCCTTGCCCAATTTCCTTCCCTCCCCTTCTCCAACCAAATCCCATTTCCAAACAAAATAATTAAAAAAAGAAACAAAAAGAAAAGGAATAATAAAACAAAATAAACAAGTTGGCACCATCCCTTCAGGGCTTCTGCCTGTCTGGTTATTGGGAGCATGGAATCACATCTGAAGGATTGGAAAATGAGCTCCAGTAGATCCAGAAGAGGGGGAAACCCAAGTCAGAAGATTGGGCTGAGGTTTGGAAGAGCCATTTGTGTTCCTCACAGATCAAACACCTGCTCCTGAGGACAGCCAAAACCTGGAGACATGGTATGAAGAGGAAACCAAGATGCCTCCCTGCTCTCTGCCTACATGAAGGTTGAGTCTCTCCTAGCTCAGGCTTCTCCCTGCTGTGCCGGATGAGGCCAGTGCCTTTGGGCTCCTGGCAACCCACTGTAGGAGCCCCCAAGTCTCCATCTGCAGCCACCTGCCCTGCTGCTTGGTTCTGCACAGTTTCTGGTAAGAAATATTTAAAATTGAGGTGACCCCCCAAGCTGATGTGCCCCAGGAGAACCTGCTGCTTCAGCCAAGGCAGAGGAATGCAGTGGGTTCCTCAAAGGGCCTGAGAAAGGGGAGCAGAAGGGGAGGAGAACATAGAATCATAGAATAGTTTGGGTTGGAAGGGACCTTCAAGATCATCAAATCCTCGCCTATTACAGAGGGGTTGGAACCTGATGCTCTTGAAGGTCCCTTCAAATCCAAACCATTCTATGATTCTATGTCAACCCAACTTTGCTGTGACTCCTTGCTCTGAGCTGATCCAAACTGAGAGACCTTAATTCTCCTGCACTGAAACAGCCCCCACCATAAGCACAACCACGTTTGGTCAAGTGTAAACATCTAAAACATGGGTGTAGGTGTCTCAGACAAGATCATTCATTGGAACCTGGATCCTACCTTGCCCTAGGGTGCTGAGGAAGCTTCTGTGGGGTGTCCTCATCCTCTGCTGGAGCCTCCACTCAGCAACCTTCCTACCAAACACATCTTGGTACAGTTCTAGCTCCTTCCTCTGCCACAGCTCCTCACTCTGAGGGAATAAAGAAAGAGCTGGGTTTCTCTTTGATGGTTTTCCCCTTTCACTGAGCCTGGCCCACAGCTGAACCCAATTCTTCTCCTTGATATTCCTGCCAGGTGATATCACCATCCTCTCCTGCTTCTCCACCTCATCCTTCTCTCCTCCACCCTTGTCCCACAGAGAAGATGAGGTCCAGGTGGGGTAGGGATGTACAAAGCTGCCCACTGATGGCTATTGCAGGATTTATTAGACAAAAGATTTACCCAAATACACAGAGAAGAATGCCAGCTCCAGCACATGATGCTCATGATCTCCCCTTGGAATCAGTGGTGGAAAGTCAAGACCTGGTTTAGGTATTAAACCTAGTTTAGGTGTCCTACAGACCTTCTCCAGCGCCGATCTCTCCCCAAGCCCCCACCACCACCACTCCAATTCCTCTTTTCATTGCCTTCCGGGATCTGGTTGGAGCTGAGGAGAGGAGGCAGCGAGGCCAGATGGATGGGGAGTGTGACAGCGAGGGGAGCTGGTGTCACCTAGTGGCCACCAGCATCCAGGGCAGCCTCGCAGGGACAGGAGATCCCGCTCTTCTGCCACCTCCCAGATGGATGGGGAAAACCTGTGAACAATTCCTCCTCCTCTCCATCCCTTCCAGCCTGGGTTCTCTGTCTCTTCTTGCCATGGAAGTCTCCCTTTCTGCAGCAGGTCCTGGAGCTGGAGGGGAAGGACCTGCACCTCACATCCTCTGCCACTAAACCATCTGGTCCCCAAAGGTGACCTCAGGCTCCCCATGAGCAACACCTCACCACCCTCATGGGGAAGAACTTCTTTCTGATGTCTGCCCTGCTCTAGTAGAAGGATTTGAAGGTGGTGGATGCAGAGGGGGGGTCAATAAAACAGTGACAGTAAGAAGGACAGTGGTAAAACAGTGTGGGGGACAGGGACAAGTCTTCACCTCCTCACTGGTGAGCTGACTCTGTGGCTTTACTGTCACCATCTACCTATCTGCCTACAGCTTTTCCCAAATGGAACAAAATCAGAGCAGATCCAAAGAATGGGAGGAGGAGACATCTCAGGAAGGACCACTTGAAGTCCTTATTAGTGCTCCAAGATGTTCTTTCCTCTCTGTCCTAGTTGCTATAAAACATCTCCAAATTGGGGAATGTGATGACATTGTTTAGCTGTGGCTTGTTTTCTTTAAAACACCCTTTTCACAGAATATCAGGGATTGGAAGGGACCTCAAGAGATTATCTAGTCCCATTTCCCTTACACCTAGACCAGGTCACACAGGAAGGTGTCCAGGTGGGATTTGAATGTCTCCAGAGAAGAAGAAACACAACCCAAAGAAAAACCCATAGAAAAACAACCCAAGGGAGAGGTGATGTCCTAGGGGTTAAAGCCAAGGATGGTGACATGGAGAGGTGCAGAGCCAAAGATGTGGAAATCTGAGGAAGTCTCCCTTTGGAGGATTGCTCTATCTGGCTCTAATCTCAGGCTGACAAATCCCACATGAAGCAGCAATTATGAAAATCACCTCTAAGCCTTTTTGTTGGCTTTGTGACAGCATGTACCACTTACAAAACCTTTTGTTCTTTAAAGGAGACACAATGTCATTAAGAAAGGGTGATTAAGATGAGTGCAATTAAGTGGGCAGATGGGCTTTTGACTGCAGGTTTTACATCTTCAGACTTTGCTCTGAGAACAACACCTCAATATGAATCCAGAGGACTTCAAATTGGCAGAGAAACTTACAGCTTAATTATTTATATTTCCACAATTGGAAATTCAGAGTTCTTGAACTCTGAATACTCAAAAATCCTACTGAAGGGTTTCTCCTTAAGATCAAGGATGTCCTTTGACCAACCTGATGAGCTACATCGTTGTCACACAAGTCCCCAAGCTCAGGATGAGCTTAAGGACATCCACAGGCAGCCAGGCACGTGTTTTCTGACTAAGAAGAGACTTTGTACAAGGCAATGCTGAGAATTTCTCAGAAAAAATGGGTCAAAATTGGACCAGGAACTGCTTGAGAGGGTACAGCACAGAGCCACAGAGATGATGAAGGGATTGGAGCATCTCCCTGCTGAGGAAAGGCTGAGGGAGATGGGTCTCTTTAGCTTGGAGAAGAGGAGACTGAGGGGTGACCTCATTCATGTCTGTAAATAAGGAAAGGATGAGGAGGATGGAGCCAGGCTCTTCTCAGGGACATCCAATGACAGGACAAGGGGCAATGGGTGCAAGCTGGAACACAGGAGGTTCCACAGAAATAGGAGAAAGAACTTTGCTAGGGTGAGAGTGAGAGAAGAGTGTCCCAGGCTGCCCAGAGAGGGTGTGGGGTCTTCTTCTCTGGAGACATTCAAACCCCACCTGGACACCTTAATGTGTGACCTGGTCTAGGTGTAAGGGAAATGGGACTAGATGATCTCTTGAGGTCTCTTCCAATCCCTGATATTCTATGAAAAGGGTGCTTTAAAGAAAACAAGCCACAGCAAAACAATGTCATCATATTCCCCCAACTGCCATCGTGAGACTGTGTTGGGTATGGTAGAATCATTGAATGGTTTGGGTTGGAAGGGACCTTCAAGATCATCTAGTTCCAACCCCCATGCCATGGGCAGGGACACCTCCCACTACACCAGGTTGCTCAGTGCCTCATCCAGCCTGGCCTTAAACACCTCTAGGGAGGGGGAATGTTATGGAAGAGCTCTCCACCTTGGGTTTTCAAACATACAAAACACCTTCTCCCCTGCTAAAGCCAAACAGAACAGCTCAAATCACTCAAACACCAGATCTTGCCTTTTACTCCATGTAAACCCCTCAAAACATCACCAAAATCAAAGCCTAATTAAGTCATCCACAATTAGAACTAGCAGAAGATACAACCACCACTAGACACACATCAAAATCCATCTTTCAGAGGAGACTTTTAGGGCGATTTCAGACTGGCCTGCCGAGGGAGACGTCTCCCCTTCCTTAGCCAAATTTTGTTGACACACTTTGGTGATGCCGCCTCTTACCAGGCTGGAAAAACCAGCCACGGAGCTGAGGTGGCTCTGCTGTTCCTCACAACCAGGATGCTGCCAAGAAGATGTGAGGACCATCCTGCAGGCAGAAGAATGGGTGATGGAGCAGCAGCAGATCATTACAATTCACTTTAAAGCAAGCTGTGATGTGGAATTTCAAAATCTCAGTGGTTTTGAGCCTCACCAAGTGTAGGGATGAGGAGAAGTGGGTCCTGTGAACCTGGGCCAGGATTATTTTATGCCACAAAATCACATTTAATAGAAATAAAAGAGTCTGCTTCAAGTTTTCACTTTTCCTACATGGCAGGAGGGTGGGAATTAGAGCATCTTTAAGGTCCCTTCCAACCCAAACTATTCTATGGGGGGTGGTCCTGATAATTTCTTACAGAATTTCTTACAGAATCAGATCCCTGAGCCCTTCTCTAACTCACAGCACTTGTGTCCAACTCTAGTTGTCCCCTGCACAGATTCCTGCTGATAAAATGGGCTTGGAATATATATATATGTGTGTATTTTATATTGGTACTGGGATCAACACTGATTCTTTAGGATAAGAATCAATAATTAATATTAATTATAATCATAGAAATGTCTTGAATTGGAAGGGACCTTCAAAGGTCACCTTCTGCACTGAGCAGGGACATCCTGTGCTGGATCAGGTTGCTATTTATAGTTCAATCCTTACTTGATTTTCTTTCCTGAGTGGAAGGGGGTCATCAGGTGACAGAATAATCACCTAAATGACAATAAATTGCTGTGGGTTCTTCAGATGATCACAGAGAGCAGCACTGAAGGTTGTGGCAGTGCTATGGCCACCAGTGCTGGGTTAGGAGAAGACAGGACATCCCTACCTCCAGCAGAGCTGCCATCCTTCTGTCCAAACTTTGGCCATATCTGTGTAGCCATCCCCTAAAAAAATAACCACAACCATTTGCAGAGCCCAGGATGCCTCAAACACCAGGATGGCTCCCACTGGCAGGGCTGTGGGGAGCTGCCAGGGGTTATGGGAGGACTAGAACTGGCTCATGTCTGCCCCAAAACACCTCCCTGCCCACAGAGATGCTCAGGGCCCTCCTAGGGAGTTTTTTTAGGGCAGCAGAAAGACTACAAGACCTTTGTCTCCCCACAGAGATGCTCAGGGCCCTCCTAGGGAGTTTTTTTAGGGCAGCAGAAAGACTACAAGACCTTTGCCACCCCACCTTGGCTCTACCAAGGCCAAGATGGAGAAGCAGAAGGCAGTTGTGTGTCACACAAGGGTGGCAGCTCCTGGGCAAGGCTTCTTCAGGTCTCCAGAAGGCACTGACTCACAAACTCCTACTTCATAAAGCCTGGTTTTAATTTCCCCAGTTACGCCACAGCCCTCCCTGCCCACTGGGACAGGGGAGGGAGGGCTCCTGGTATCTGAGGAGCTCCTTGCACAGCCATCCTGTACACCCAGCTGAAGGCAGAGCTGCCTGAAGGATGAAGCTCACCTACACCCCTTCCCACACCAGGTTTTTAATGTGTGTGTGACAGGCTGCTCATTACTCTTAATTGAGCTTAATAACTGGCTTAAGGCTTTGCTGCACTTTTCCTTCTGCATCCAAGGGCTGAAAGAACAACAAGGGCAGAGAGAGAGAGAGAGAAAGCTCTCATTGAAAGAGTCATTCATTAATGAGGATAGCCAAATACTTCCAGAACCTCCCAGAACTCAAATAGTTCTAAGCCTGGACACACATGTTATGGGAGGACTAGAAATAATGGATGGAAATAGGAAAGGGGTAGATTCAGGCTGGATATAAGAAAGAAATACTTTAATTTAATTCCAGAAACACTGGAAGAGGTTGCCCAGAGA
>VZTY01009759.1:0-30900 GCA_013400935.1 Turnix velox
GATTCTATGATTCTATGAGCAACAAGCACAATTTCCTATTACCTGAATGGTGTTCTTTTTCAAACTTTGCTTGCAAGTATCTTGTACGCACTAATGTTGATGTTACTGTTGACAAATGCTATAAAGATGGGACAAGATCATTTCCTCAGACTCTGAAGGGAATTATCAATTACTCACAAAGCAGTAATACTGAACTTGAGAAGATGTGTTTTCCTTGACATTTTTAGTTCCCTTGGGAAAGACAGCAGCATGATCCAGGTAGGATTTTCTATGAAAGCTCTATCTACATGGAGTATGTGGTCACACAAGAAAGAGTAAGATTCATAAGGAAGTTTATAAAAGCATACAATTTAATGATTAAAATAATGCAATTTAATGGTTAAAATAATGTAACTTAAGCTGAAAACCACAAAATGTGAAAGTAAAATTCCCCCCAAAAAAATTGAACTAAACTGAATTTAGAAGCACACACGGCCTGGAAAATTCTGTAAACTGATTCCTACGTTATTTATCAACTTAAAATAACTCTGCCTTTAGCAACAGCCACTTTTTGATTTTGACAATAAAAAACAAATGTCCCAGTTATAGAAATAAATGCATTCTCATCTGTTCTTTAAACCTGAAGAGGAGAAGATCACACAGAGAGTTTCTGCTTGTTTCTACTTATTTTTCTCTATTTAAATAGAAAATAATTGGACTCCACTGGCAGAAACTGACACACAACATCTGAGAAAGCCAATGAGTGGGCTGGACTGTTTCACTGCTCATTGATGGCTGCTACCCATATCAGTGATTCTAGTTGCTGCAATGAATTACTACTCAAAGACAAAAATAATGTTAAGTTCTGATGCAAAGTAAAATGAGTGACATGCCACCCATATGTCTGGATCCTCTTTAAAATGTAATTCATGACATTTTTCCAACAACAGTTGCAATTAGTGTCGTGTATGTTGCTGTCATTGAATTGCAAACACTTTGTTCCTTGTCTATCAAAACCAGAGCATCTGTCAAAACTCTACTAAATTGAAAAGAATTGTAATTATTAATCCTTACTTTACAGAATTTTCAGTACACTTTAGATGAAGTCAGAGTAGTAATTACAGAGATTTCAGTCAGAAATGCAGTCTTCAAACTTTTATAACAGAAAATATTGCATCTTTTTTTGCAGTTCTTAATTCCAAGTGTGATGATGAAAAAGGGATGTTAGTTGAAGTTAAAATATCACTGTATATCCCCAGTGTTAGAAAGTAAAACTGTGTGAATATTTTTTAAAATCATGTATTTATTACATATAATCCTCTATCCTTTAAGGCTTTCCTATGTGTGAATTAAAGACCTTTACAGTAGAATTAATAAAATGTAGTGGGCAAATCAAGGAGACATTTAGAATCAGAGACTGAGCTAACATCACAGCTTTTCAGGTCCACCAGAAAATTCTTGTTATTAAAAAACTGTGAATGATCCAGAAATATACCTAATGCAGATACATCCTCCCTTCCTTCCCCTAGGCTACTTTTTTGGGCCCAAATAAGGAGGGAGAACTGCTTTGAAACCTTTCATAGAGCCCACAGATCTCTACAGTGGCTGTTATACCAATATTAGAGAATCTCTGTAAAGGTTTGCAGCTGCAACTGGCTACATTAATTTATTAAGAGATATTTCTAATTAGTCTAAATTTCATATAACCTGGACAACCAGGAGGTACAATCCTACAAAAGAATAAACTTTTCAAGAAATTCTGAGATTTTCCCAATATTTCTGCTTCTTTAAAAAAAAAAAAAAAACAAACCTTCTTAAAACTCAGACTTTATTCCTCAGCAAAGACTTATTCAGAAAATTGCTTATTGCAATTTGCTTATCTCTAATCCCAAGAAACTCACTCCAGAGTAACAAATAGATACAGCAAAATATTGACAGCCAAATCTCTGTCCCAAATTTCAGCAGAAAGATAACAAGGCAGTTGAATAACAAGGGAGTAAAACTTACTTGTGAGCAAACATAAATTTTTAAGTTTGCTGAATAACTACTCAATATGAATAATAATTTTGTGTGTCTTTGCACCCATTTGAATGTCCATTTTGTCTTCCATAATAAATTAATTGTCTTTTTACATGCAAAAGCTCATATTTTCAGAGCTTGACATCTGAAGAAATAGCACACTGAGGCATCTCAATAACTGACCTTGTTTTTATAAATGTTGAGACTCAGCTTCCAGTTTATCAATATATATTGATCCCACATACTACATTCTCTTTATGCAGTTGAAAACATACCAATATTGCCATCTAATATTTCATCATGAAGTTCTAAAAAAATTCTTAGATATCGGTTTTATTGATGAAATAAAAGTGCCAAACTATAATTTCAGTGGTGTATAGTGTTGGAAATATGCACTATTGATTTGTAGAGTTTGAGTTAGAGAACTTATTTATGTACTCTCTGAAATGTAACAAATATTTTCTAACTGAATGATATAGATAAGGGTTTAGAAACTGTCTCTGACCACCCAGCTCAATTGTAATCCTCTTTCTTAAAAATGTAGTTATCAAGTGTATGTATTTATATCCAATATTTTGTGTAAATTTCCCTGTGAGGTCAAGTGACTGATACTAAAAAGTTTGTTGTATTTTCTTCATATCATTCTTATCATCCTGAAAATGCCATAACTTCCCTCACCTTAAGGCTCTTGCTGGATTATAAACTGGAAGAATTGACATTCTATCTTTGTTAACCTTTGGCAAAGCTTGAGGAACTACTCCTTACTCATGAAAAAGCCATCTAATTGCTAATCTATAATCCTTTTAATATGCTCTGCATTTTGGATTGATCTATTGCCAGCTGACCCAGCAGTGCCCATGGCTATATTAATCCTATTATTCACATGTTCCAATGGAACTCTTTAATGAAGCCTGGAAGGTTTGCATACTACTGATATTAAGGATGGTTACACTTGTATTGCACCTAATTATGAAACATTCTATTGTATCACCTAATTGTGTAAATTACATTTTTTCCCTAGGCATAATTTATTTTGATTACACCCTTTATCATATTGTTTTCATCTGTGTTCTTTTTGGGGGGAGGGATGTCTTATTTACAGCTTCAGTGCTATAGTATTAGTGTAATAATAAGAATTAGATTGCTTGGCCAGACTGAAAATAAAATTAGCAAAGTAAACAATAATTTTGGAAAAATAAGAGTAATAAATAATGGTAGTATCCTGTATACATAGCATCTAACCTGAGGATACAAAAATACTCTAAAAAGAATGATAAATTACTGGAATTTAAAATACTCTTTTAGAAAAGTATTTAACAGTATTGAGTAGAGAAAGAAATTAATCAAGCATGTTAATAGAAAAGATAATTTACTATCTTCTGCCACAGTTCTTCAATCTTGACTCTATTGTTTTTTCTTGTGAAAAATACTTGTGGAGTAGTAAGCTTAGCCTTGACTACTCCTTCAGGAATTAGAATCAATTCACAACTATTGAAACTGATGTAATCACCTTTAGTGTCCCACACTAAAACACAAATCTATCTTTTGATTCCCTGCATTGCACAGCAAGTAAAACACATCATCTGTAATTATAGCACCAGAAAAAAGTTTCTAAACCAGTTGTCTGTAATCCAGTGCTGCTTGGACAACAAAGGTCCCTATTCCCTGCACTGATACCCTTCACTGAGTCTTATTATGGTTTGGGTCATGTATCTCTGCAAAACCTGCCCTGCAGTTACAAGAGAAATCACTTACCCTTCATGATGTCATAATAAAAATAATAGCCTGCCCTCCCAGAAAATCACTCAAACCCATTGTCACATGAGTTATCCTGTCAACTATCCCGAGAAATAGGAGCATGAACAACAGAATCTTTTTTTCCAATCTGAACCTCTCCTATTTTAACACCTTATCCTGACTTGGCACTGGAAATTTGCACTGGAAATTAACATTTTATTATTAACCCTTAAGAATTAAAGGAGATTAAGAATGTTGTAATATCCCAGAATATACATGCTCCTTACTGGCCAAAAAACAAATATTAAAGCCTCAGCTGAACAGTTCAGCTTCCTGAGCTTCCTCTCAATCTCTTTCAGAATGCTAAATCTCTTGCATAAAGCATATTCTCAGAAAAGTAATGTGACAATGGAGAACTGATTACTTTCTTAGCCTTACCAAATCATTGGTACTTATATATACTAAATATAGACTGACAACAACATATACGTACAACAAGCAGTTTATATTATACAATACTTTGTAACTGGCTATGTGCTTTTGCTTCCTGAGCACCAAAGAAAATAAAGATGTGTGTATGTTGTCTCTGAAATATTTCATAACAGTTGCTTAATTTAAATGGCATAATAATATAATGATATAATCCAATATGAGGGCTACAGGTATCCTACTCATTAAGAAAGAGTCACATGTTTATTTCAGAATGAAATTTAAAATCTACTGCATTGGAGGCTTTGGGGGTCATGACTGTAGATGAACCAAAGCAAAAGCAGTTGCAGATTACTCAATATCTTTCAACAAAATCCTGGTCTCACTAAAATCTCTAGGCAAGCAGTGGTGCTCACTTTGGTCTTGGCTTTTTTACAAGGTAATTCCTTCCCTGAGCACTCTGCTCAGTCACTCCATGGGGCTTTCCAAAGAGCACCTTTTCTTCGTTGTTCAGCCTGGAGAAGAGAAGGCTCAGAGGGGACCTCAGAGTAACTTATCAGTACCTGAGGGGGTCCTACAGAAAGGCAGGGGAAGGAATTTTTAACATAATATCGGATGGGAGGACTAGAAACAATGGATATAAATTGGAGGGGGATAGATTTAGACTACACATAAGAAAGAAATTCTTTACAGTGAGGGTGGTGAAGCACTGGAACAGGTTGCCCAGGGAGGTTGTGGATGCCCCCTCTCTGGAGGTGTTCAAGACTAGGCTGGACAAGGCACTGAGCAGCCTGATGTAGTGGGAGGTGTCCCTGCCTATGGCAGGGGGGTTGGAACTCAATGATCTTTAAGGTCCCTTCCAACCCAAACTATTCTATGATTCTATCTAATTTGCATAAGCAAAGCAAATCAGAGAGACTGAGGATTTCAATCTGTCTTTTCCTGACATCAGAAATTTTGTACCTAAGAGGCAAGGAGCCATTCTTAGGTTACATATGCATAAGAGGTAGCTATGTAAACCCCCTGACAGATTGCCCACACTGAAAGAATCATGTAGAAATGTGCAGTGCTTAAAGAGAATCAATAGACCAGCACTGGAGACTGAAAATTCACCTGGGGTTTCACTGGAATCTAGCTACACACTCTGTAATCCTCTGGTTTAACAGTAATCTCATTGTCATTCCAGAGAACAACTCTTTGAATTAGGTGTGATCAGCATGGACAACATCGTAACAAGCTAGAACACAGAGCTGGTAAGAGATATAAGTGGAAAAATAAGTAGTTCAACTAAGGGAAATCAATAGATTATTCAACCCTTGGCAATACATGCTATTAACATAAATGTGTTCATTAGTCTGCTAATAGACTTACCAGCCAAAAGCATTTTTTTCCTCTAGAAGTGTGAACACCACACCAATGATCATTGGATCATCTTAAGAGAACTGTGTCAGTGTTGCCTACAATGTTAGATGTGCTTCCCTTGACGAGTTCTAACAAATGCCAAATTAAAAAAAAAAAAAAAAGAAAAAAAAAACAAAACCCAACCCCAAATTACAGGCCTTGCAGGACATCAGCATTGTTCAAGTGATTCCTTGTTGAAATCTGCTTGACTAAAAGCAAACAGGAAAAATCTAAAGAGAACTGAGAACCAAGTTAGGACAATGTTATAAATCATGTAGGCTGATGGGCAAGGTATGAAAGGCCCTTAAGATTCACAGATTGAATGAGAAAACATTATTTTTTACTCCTTCAGATTCCTGAAATACTGATTAAATCCTTTTCCATTATTTTCCATTATTAGCATTTCAGTTTCTTACCAGCTCATCTTTAAGCAAAACAAAACAAGCAGTGGAGTTCTTAGCTTTGGAGGGAAAGAGAAAAAGAGAGAAATTATTCATGCAATCTTTGATTTTGACCTAATGACACCAATTATCACTGTTAGTCTGTTTCCACATTGTTTCTGAGGTATTTGTGATAGTTTGTAGTTAGCAGCTGTATTTATGTATAACTGATCTCCTATTTTCTCTGGGATTTTGCTGAAGTAAACTGACACAGATTTACTTGCCTTCTAAAGCCTTATTTTTTTGTCAGACACTTCTAAACCATTTTTAATTGCTCTGAAGAAATCATTATTTACCTCTGTTTGGAGTTCTAATAGTTCCTCCATTTTTTAAAGTTAAAAATGAGACGGGAATTAATGAATTTTTAGCTCTGCACATTGATAATTTGTAGTTTGGATGCTGCTGAACTACGTTTTGAACATCTCAGCCAGAAGGCATTGTAAATGTTTCCTTTGTTTATGATAGAGAATCTCAAAAGAGTGATAGCAATTCAGGCATTTTTGCTAACATTTTGATGAGCTTTTTAAATATTAAATTAAAATCATATTCACAAGTATGTTAGACACACACTGTCATTAGGTTATCTTTACTCTGAGTTGCTTGTAGAGCTTACTGCAGCCATTAGTTCCTGACCTCCTCTTGAAATTTTGAAAAAGATTTCTATTTTCTGTAGGATTAGTAAATCATGTCTCTGCTGTTTGCTGGATTACAGCTGTTATTTACTTTCCTCAGAAATATGGATTAGAATTCACATATCCCCTGTTCATCACAAAGATTAATTAGTAATTCATCATAATAATTTTCAAGTGCAACATGTACTTTGTGTAGAGAAGTTCTACAGAAGAAACTTTAATTAAGTCTCCAAAAATTAAACTGATTGCCCACTGTATTTTCTCACTGTTCCTAATTTCTCATGATATAACATGAACAAGCCAACATTTAGGAAATAAGTGACAGGTTAGGGGGGTTGGAAATCAATGATCTTTAAGGTCCCTTCCAACCTAAACTGTTCTATGGTTCTATATTGTAAAGAATACATCAAGTGTATTCAGAAACAGAAAATAAAATTTAATTGTAAATTGTCTGATATGGGAGTTGATCAATCAAACCATTTTAAGCAGCAATAAATTTCGTAAAATAGTGAGAACCTAGCAGCAAAGCTATCAAACAAAACCAGCAAAATTAATCAAAAATGGCTCACTTCAATAAGTGAAGGTTTAATAAGTATAAATGTACTGAAGCAAAACATTTAGTTAACCCTACATGCTTTGCTGAATCAGCAGACAGAACTGTAGGCTGTTCCAGTAAAACATCTGTATCACAGAGTAAGTAATTGAAGAAAGTGTTTATTATGGTGCAAAATATTTATTTATTTCTATTGTGATGAAAATTTAAGTACCGAAGAAAGAGAATGAGAAAAATTTATAGTTCATTTGCAGTAGGTAAAAAATAAATACTTCACCTTCTAGACTTTTCAACTAGAGAATAGAATTTTTTAGCACACTCAATGCTGCAACAATGGTAAGAATCTTCAACTGAATCCTCAGTCTCCTCCCAATTGCAACTATCCATCATCCCAGTAGTTGCAGGGTAGCATTGTGGGGCTGCTATGAGATGAAGCCACTGACACAGGAAATCTAATGTCTATATATGCATTTATATAGACATATATATATGTCTATATATGCAATTTGAACTGAATTCTTTACAAAATAGAACCATAGAACCATAGAATAGTTTGGGTTGGAAGGGACCTTAAAGATCATTGATTTCCTACCCCCCTAACCTGTCACTTATTTCCTAAATGTTGGCTTGTTCATGTTATGTCATGAGAAATTAGGAACACAGTGAGAAAATACAGTGGGCAATCAGAAGAACTCTGCCTCTCCCAGTGGCAGTAAAAGTGGGAGGGGAAGATACACTGACACAGGTAATAGTGGCACAAAAAGAGATTTGGTTCTTAATTTTCTCCCTTCCTCTTCCACAGTGGACTTATTTCAAGATCATCAGTATCCTTCAAAGACAAATTACATAAATTCAAGCAAAATTCACAGGTGTTACTCTTTCACTTTCCTATGCTGTTACTGTGATTTGAATCTCTTTATTTTTAATATCAGATTTAGATCCAAAGAACTTTCATGATCATCTCTGAAAATACCTGCCATAATGGTACAGTACAGAAGATCATTTCTAAGGGAATTTTTTCTTACTATATCAGGGAAGGAAAGTCTTTTTATGGAAAAGACTCTTCAGGGGAAAAGTTGTCTGTTCCACTGAAGTTGAGTAAGTATCTTAAAATAGAGGTTTGAAAGTATTGTAATGAAAAGAAATCCAAATCTTCAGTGGTTATTTGCTTTGTTCAGTAGACTCAGAGAGAGGAATATGAAAGTTGAGGGAAGATTTAGTAACAGTAGCAGATCCTAGAACAACTGTTTATTGATTTTTAATGAGTAAGACAGCACTAATCAAAACAGAATGCTGTGTGTGTTTCTAACTCCATGTTATCATCACTGTTTTTAAACACAGTTTCACACTTTAAAGACAGTCACTTGATTCATCATAAGAATTACTCATGGATGAAAAACAAAGCCTTATGTTTCTCTCAGTTACCAGGATAATCCTTTGTACACTACTGAAAAAAAAAAAATTAGGTCTTGTATCTTTCTGTCTTTAATTTGCAGTAGGGTCTTTTTCCAAAGCTGATACAAGAAAAATAAATTTTAAAAAACCCAACCAACCAACCAAAGAAACTAAAAATTCACACAGAAATCCTTAGAATATTTTAAACATGTAAACATTTCAAAATATCATACTTTCTCTTCTTGATTTGCCTGTCTCTAAAATGACATCAACTTTATGATAGCACTTTCTAAGCTGTAGGTACATATGTAAACTGAGAGAGAAAAATGCTTAATGGCAAGACACAGAATTTGGCTTGGTGTGGAAAGCAACATTAAACATAGATGAAGTATTGATTCCTCATTATATAATATTTTGCCAACTGATATTAGTGTAAAATCCAGTCCACTAAAGTGAACAAAAAGGTCATTTATTTCTCTATGTTATTTATATTTTATATAAACAAATAAACACATTCTTTTGCTAATGGTACCACATGCTATGAAAGAAATTTTCTAGATTAAATTTGAAATCTCCCTTTAGCAAAAGCCAATTATTCACCTGGATATTTTCCAATATATAGCTTATTGAGAATAATGAAAGCACACAGAAAATATCATTTAAACATGACAACAATCTTCAATAGAGAAAAACATAAACCTTTTCTATCTTGGAATATTTCTAGTTTTCCTACTGAACATTATCTACCTTCTCTAATGCAGAATTCAATTTTCAGCACAGAAGAGATAAAGCATTGGTAATGGTAATGGATATTAATCTGAAATGGAATTAAGAAAAAAATAGAACCATGCATTAAAATGTGTTAATGTTTGTGTTTGCATAATGTCCATAATATCATAATATGTTTTTAATGTATTTAGGCAAACTGGAAACAACTGACATTAACAGCAGATAATAAATCCGTTTATTTTGTAAGTCCAGATATAATTTACATGCTGAGATCATTGTATTCCCTGTCACACAATTGCAATGAAAACAGCAATGAAATAAATTAATCTGAAGTGAGCACTACAGCACACTACACAGTATCATATGTGCTAGTAACACTTGAGAGTTCTCTTAGCATGCACAAAAACTACCAACACACCCTTGGAAAATACATTGCATTAAAAATGTCAATAACAAACTATCAGCTTAATGAAACAGATGTTCAGGATTCCAAGTGGATTGAATGGCACCAATAACTTCATTCACAAGTAATAGTCAATATAAAATATGATTTTCTTAATAGAGTAGAGCATAGTATTGATAATTGAATAAACTTTTCATAATGAATCTGTCACAGAGCAAGAAGTGCTATGAATCATTCAGGTACATGCTTGAGGCAAAAAAGTGAAAAATGGCTGATTTTTTTTCACTTTTTTCCTGACAGATTTCCTCTTCCAATTAGCTAGTCAAACCAGATGAATAGTGAGGTCAAATTTTTGACAGGGTTAAAACACCATGGGTTAGAGGTAATAAAAGATAAATTATTTAAACATGAAGTCAGCATGGCCTTAATGCTCAGGAAATTATTCAAATTTTTTTAAAAGATACTATGATAGAGGCTACATAAGTTTTCCATTGCAAACCTGGATTAAATAATATCTGTTGACAATATTTCAATGTACATAGTTCCTCAGAATATACTTTTTTGCCTTAGTACTGTCTCATAGTGTCACTGCTTGGGCTAAGAACTGAAACACAGCACAACTCTCCCATAGCCTGTTCACAGAGTTTTCAATCAGTGATTCAAGCACACAAGAAGGTAATAGGTTCTCCAACAAATACTGTCTTTCTTGATGTAATATAAAAGCCCTGAGATCTCTGAGAAGATGGCTCTGGCAAGAGACAGGCCTTACCTTAATAAATTTGCTCAAAATTAAGATTATTGCATGAAGCAAAAAAAATTATTCCAAGTTTGCAGATGACTACAAATTCTAGGAGACAGTCAACAGTGCAGTATAAATCTGCCTTATATTATTTTTAAATTAATTAAATTTAAAAAAAACCCACAATAATTAGCTTGCATTATGTTTGTTTCAGCTGTCTTCCACTTAACTCGCTGCCACCAAACTTTGCTATTGAGACACAAAGCTGCAGACTGCAGGAGAAAAACAACTCAGTAGATAAGAGATGACCACTAGCTCTGGTTCATCAGGAGTGTGTCAAACATCATTACTGTGCAGCACAACTTTCTGCACAATCCTAGAGCTTGTACACTTCCTTTTCCCTAGGAATGCAAGGCAGGATTAATAGTTTGGTGCAGATGCATGCTAGTCTGTCTCATCTTTCTCTGCTGTGACAGGTTCTTCACTTTCTTTATCCAAATGTTTCTTAGATTCAGATTCATATGGCAAGTAATGTAAGTAGCTCTGTATTATACTCACGTTCTCAATTAGTTCCTCCCAATTGAAGAAGAGGATCCAGGACAGTTTCTCCTCTGGACAGATCTTCTACTTTCTGGATCATAAAGCTCTCTTCTATGTATTCTAGGAACTACTTGCATGTTTTAGTGTCTTCATTACTTAAAGGGTTTCAAAATGGTTATTGTTAAGTCCCTCATGAATATAGTAGCTTCTGGTTTGTAAGACTTCAACAGCTGATGAAGGAAATTTCCTTTCCAAGTCAGATGACCTATAGCAAATATACACAATCACTTCTTCATCTTACCCTTTATTCTTACAAGGCATACAGCTGGTACTGGTTTGCTTTCTTATTTTTCTTTATAATAATTTGAATATTTTATTTCTGGCTTTGTTATAACTTTTTAAATTATATTTTTAAAATTTTAATTCTCATCTAGTAAAAAGTTGGCTCTTCTCCATTGCTATTTTTGCACTTTTCTTGACCTTTCTTTTCTTTGTTTGGCACATTATATCTTGCTTTTCTACATTTTCATCCAAATACTCTAGAGCAACTAAAGGGGTTTTTTTTTTTCTTTCAACTGAAAATTGCTGGAAAAGATACAGATCTTTGTCATCCACTTGTATACATTCTTTTAAGAAAGTATGTAAATTAACTAGCAGATACAGTAAGGCACTATAGTTGCTAGGAGAATTTTTCATTGCAATAGAGAACAAATAGTAATTTGTCTGAACATAATTTATAACTACCCTGAGGCTGCAGTAAATTATGCCTCTTCTTTCATTCACAGTGTTTTACAAATCTTTTTCCACCTGAGTTTTTTCCTGTATTGCTTCATATTTTTTAACACAGAGTAGTAATGTGCTCATAAGAAAAAAAATTACATACTTGACTTTTTTTCTATAAGCTACACAGTGTGTATGATTTCCTTACAAGTACATTTTTGGCCATGGTAGAAGTGGAGGATTGTCCATTTCTTCTTCCATCTTATCAAGGGCATTAAGGACATTTTGTAAGCAGATAAACTATTTAGGAGAATGAGCACTAAGTTTTCAGAATCTTTGCTCCTAACTTCTGAGGGTGCTGTCAAAATTTTCACTCAGATGTTGAAAATAAAACTGGAGTAAGTTTTCCTTTCTTTATTTCTTTCACAAATGGTTATTCTAGTAAAGTCCCTGGAAAGACCAATCTAACTAATTTCTCATATCCACAGATTTCAGAACAATTTTTGACTGCATGATTAAGAGGGTTTTTTCTGACTTTTCTCTGAGTAATGATAGTGTGATTGGATTTGAAATTAAAATGCAATGGAGAGGAGAAAATTCACTTAAAACTGAGGCAAAGAAAGATAATTTCTTTCATTCAGCAGTTATGATTTAGTTTATAGAATACAAAAGTCATTATTGAAACCCAAGAATAAACTGGTTTCATCACAATTTCAGCTCTTAGAGTTTGAAAAAATCAATACTGACATAGAAACAGCTGTACAAAAGAAAGAGAAACCTTTTTATTTAGACATAATCACAGAATTTCAGGGATTAGAAGGGACTTCAAGAGATCATCTAGTCCAATCCCTCTCTGGGAGCAGGAACACCCAGACCAGGTCACACAGGAAGGCATCCAGGTGGGTTTTCAATGTCTCCAGACAAGAAGATTCCACAACCTCTCTGGGCAGCCTGTTCCAGTGTTCTGTCACACTCACTGTGAAAAAGTTTTTTTTAAAAGTTAGGGTGAAGTTTTGATCACATTTATGCTTTGAGTAATTTTTTTCCTAAAAGAGGAAGTACATTGTATTTTTCTCTGAAATTAGTTCAATGAAGATAATAGTTACTCTGGATTTAATGATGTACTGGAAATTTTGGCAATTATTTTTTCCAGCTAGTGCCTTTTTTTCTCCATTCTGCAACTGCAGTCAGTTGAGGTTTAATTATATCCTAAAATCAAAATATGTAACTGAAGTCCTGTAACATCGAAGTTTTGCCTTGTAGTTTCATTGGCAGAACAAATCTGACATATACTAGTGTAGATCATTGGAACAAAACATCAATGCTAGCAGATGGGGAAAGATTAACCCTGTCCAACCCATATTTCAAAACTGTAACTAATTCATAAGTTCTCTTCTGTGTTGACACAATGTGTATGAAGTCAATGGGCATTTTCAGCTGAAGGGCAGCTGAGCAGTGATCAACAGTTCCATTGTGTTTCAGTTTCACTGTAAATGCCTCTCACCTAAAAGCCTCATATATGAGTAAACAACACAAACAATTATAATAACCTATTTATATAATTATATTCCAACAAGCACATCAATGCATATCAATTTACAGATGTTCTCATCCTTCTTAGACTTAGAGAACATAATTATGGCATGACTGTGATGTTTGGGGTTTGTTTCCACTTTGTTTTTTTCTTTGGGTATGATCATTTTGAGGGGAATTCATTTTCCAGTTCCTTCTAGTTCAAGCAAATCAGCAGTGCTAGTTCTAGCACGAATCACAAAGTTTTGGTATTGATTTCACAGGCACCTCAAACAAGATTTTGAAAAGGAAAACCTATTAGGAAATTTAATCATTTGTAGTAAAATTATGTTAGCTACTACTTGGCAAGATTGCTTTAGGACTAAGGCTTTGAAGCCTGTCACAGGTCTTAAAAATAAAATTGCTTGAGTAGTTGAGGAGAACTGTATTAAAATGCAAATTTCCAGCTGTTAATATTTCTTCAAAAACCAATAATCCCTCAAGGCCACCAATATGTCAAATACTTAATGGAAAAATATCCCTTAGGCAGAATGGCCTTTCTAAGTTGACTTTTGATTAAACTTAAAATACTATATAGCAAAAAAACCTTAAAATCCAAAAGAGGATATAAATATAGTACTAGACTAAAATGCCATAGAGAATGCAATTGGAGGGGCAAATTTTAGGTCACTAATTTTAAAGTAATTTTATACCCTTTTTGAAGATTAGCCAAGGAAATAATTACTAATATAAGGTGTAGTCTTCAGCACATACCTATAAATGGGCCTTGGAGGAACATAAAATAATACTTTTATGAAGCAGCACAGATGTAAACATGAAGTTGGGATATAGTTTGTTGTATAATACAGAAGTCAAAGTCTGCACTGTCAAACACTTTTATTTCTATTCTGGTGTACAAAATCTGAAACTTGAGACTCAAAATCCTCCTTGGCTACAAAATTCCAGGACTCTATATGTCTCTCTCAAATACAGAAGTCAGGTTTCCTTTGAAGAAGAATGACTGAATCAAAAGTCTAACTATTCCCATGTAAAGCATTGACAAAACATTATTATAAGGTGGACCAAGAACCTGGTTTGCTTCAGTTGTGGTACTCTGACTGCATACAACAGAATTTTGGGGAAATAAAATTTCCATTTCAACATCAGATCAATCCCAGGCAAATAGCTGCTAGCATCCTGAATTATGTAAGACCTAAGATTTGTGATATAAAACAGATTTGTGGAAAAGAAACAGCACACAGACTCTTTACTGATCATAATACTCTGTGATATTTGTGCTTCTGCAGCATTACCTTTTGCACTGAAAACTGTAGGGCAGCAAGATATGACAGATCCACGCTGTTTGTAGTGTCAATGAGTGAAGAAAATTTGTAGTAGCAAGAAAAGGCAACCCCAGTCTCAGTTCATCTCTAATGTACTGCACATTTGTTTTTTAACAGGTATTAGACAAGTGTTTTGGGCAGATAAGAAAATCTTCTGTGATTATGAGGAAACAGCACCTGCATTCTCAGCTGATGGGAAGCAGAATGGTACTACTGATATAACTTGAAGATATGAAGATTTACATTAGTTAAGGATGTGACATTGCATTTGATCTTCAGAAGATGTGATACAATGTTCTTAATCTGTAATATAATTCCAAAGAACATGTTTTTAGTAGGAAAGATGTCTTACAGTACTTCAAAATATAATCATCTGTAAAGCCTCATTTAAACTTTTGAGGCTACAGTCACTAATGTATTACTCTAGTAAAGGTTGAACATCTCAAAGCAATGAAAATACCTGGGGCAGAGTTTGGGGGGGATGAGAAAGAAAGACAGAAACACTCTCTGGATCCTGTTTATAAATAGGGTGAGCAGTAAAAACTGAGTTTGTACAAATAGAGAAAAAAGCCAAAAATACTTCTTTCTCTTTTTCTTCTGCAAAGGAATCTGAATTAAAAATTAAAGTCACTAGTGAGGTTGTGTCTGACAATTTAAATGGAATGTGTTTGTTTCCTCTCTAAAATGTTCTGTATTCTATCAATGTGTTCCAGAACCACTGGCTTTAAAGAAACCCCACTATTTGCAGAACAGAGAAAAGGATTGTTTATTTGAAACAGAAACTCAACTCCACATAGTATCTTGGGCAAAAAATACACCCTCATGGTGAACACTCAAGTCCTTCAATTTTTCCCCTCAATTTGCCTCTAGGCAGGTTCCACCTGCAGGTTCCCCCACCACCTCCTGCCTCTGCCCCACACCAACNCATGGTGGCCCCCCGGTTGGTTAGGCAGGGGGAGGGATGGGAGGAGGTGATGGCTTTTGTGTTTTCTCTCTTGTTTCCTCAGTTGCTCCGGTTGTGGCAGAAGGATTTTGTCCAGGAGGTAAGTAAGACTGTAACTTTGTTCTGCTTAATTGCTCTGCTACAACAGGTCCTAATGTGGAATGCATTTATTCAGCATTTTATGAAAGGTTTTGGAAGCCATCAGAATGAGGAGTGTGAACATCCAACCCTAAAGCCTTCTCGCCTACTACCCCCAGCACCAAGGAAGACCAGTGAGAACTACACCAGCAGGATTACTACTCCTCTAGTTGCTCCATTTCTAACTGTCTCACCAAGATGAAAACAGCAGCCTTCTAGTTAAAAGCAAACCACTGCCTCATCTCCTTCCTTGGATTATTTTTGAGAATTCAGGACATGGGGTTTCAATGCAATCATATGTAACATGGCAGATTTGATTGGCAGCAACAAATACTGAAGCACAGACCAGAGGGTTCTGCTATTAGCCCCTTGGCCACTGTCACCATCAAGAAACTGTGCCATATCTGACTTTATGCCTCCTGGTAACAAATATACCACCTATTTTAATCTTACAACATTACAATTCTCACAAGGCACTAGAGTACCAGGAAAGCTTTGAGATGTATGTATGCTACATAATTAATTCTGTCTAGGTTTTTCACTCTCGTTTCAAAGCTTCCAGAAGTGACTAAGAAAAAAAAAAAGAGCAGCACTGAAATTTCAAAAAAATGAGAAACCACAGTCATCTTCGTTTACACCTCCAACAGGTTGGAATGCTGTGAAAGGTTTTGATGAAGGGGACCAAGGGGAAGCAAATCATGAATGTAGATAATTGCCCTGATTTTCCTGCAAGCCTTTAAATACTTCACACAAAGGATATTGGCTTTTCTGAAGGGCTCAATGGCATCCTGTGGAAGACCCACTGAGGAGCTGGTTGCAACTGGCCATGTCAAAGATTGTGCAACCCTGGCCTCTTCTTGAGGAGCTCACCCCTGCAGCCACACAACCCACTATCAGACCCTTTTAATAAGTACTTCAGGCAAGTGAAAATCATTGTAGTCCAAGTTACATTTTCCTAAAACACAGATGAGTTCTTCAGAAAAGCAAATCAGGATTTCTAACCCATGTTTAAAAACTCTATAAATGCATTCATGTTTAACAGAAGCTCTTTTAAAAAATAAAGTAGTATCCTCCCTAGCACTTTATTTTTTTAAATGGATAACAGGACAGGAAGTATGAGTCTTTTAGCATTCTCTGAAGATCTCAGTCATTTACCAATAACACTTATATATGCCTATGATATTTGTGTTCTTGAAATTGCATATGTAAAAATTAATGTCTTTTCAAGTCAAGAAGTACACAAGCATTTAATAATACAGTTTTTAAATTAATTATTGATAATTATTTTGGCATTTTATTCAGGTTTATTTCCTATGCTGGTTTTGCACAAACATGCAGGCAGTAGTTTCTTACTGCTAATGAAAATTGAGAAAATTGTATTGGATGAGGGTCAAGAGGTTATATCAACCATAAAAGAAGTGTCAGAAGAAATCTGATCCCTTTTCAGTTTGTTGGTAAATTAATAAGGCTCTTTCCTTCAATTTGCAGTCAAAACAATGGCTGTAAAACTGCAGTGTCACAGGCCAACACTCTGTATGTGCATTTTACATAAGTGTCTGAGCAATGTGACATCAAAGGGGTAAAGCAGTGTGAGTTGAATGCAAGAGGGATCTAGGCAGAAAAAAATTGTAAGTAAACAACAAAGTAAGCTCAAGGAACTCTAAATAGGCATAGTGTAGTGCCAAATACACTAGCAGATCATTCACAGATAATTTACAAACTAGTTGTTAAAACTAGGAATTGTGTAAGTGCAGTGATAGTAATTAATAATTTGTAAGTGATTAAATTGGGTATTTTTTTTGTTTTGAAGCCTAGAAGTGGCCTATTTTGTTTCAGTATCCTAAACATTAATCTCTAGTTCTCAAAATACTATGTATGTATATCTATGTGTAGATATATGTTTACAATTCATGGAATTTCTTCATCAGCTTTTTCTAACATGAAAATTTTAAAACTTTAGCATCCAACCATCTCCAGAATGCCAACGAATCACCTAAGCATCATTATGCAAACTCATAAGAAGCCTGATGAAATATGGAGAAAAATCAAAGCCCAGTATTTCAAAAAAATATCTTCTTAATGCTCTTGCTGAGAGCATCCTTCAAGCCAGGCTAAACTACCAAGTGTGATGGATGCTTAGCTGTCATGAGGAACTTCAGTAAGGCAGCTTTTTGTGCTCTCTTTACCCTAATATTGTCTTGTCACCTTCACTACCAAATCCTGGCCCCTCAGTGACACACAAACTAGAGATGTCCAGTCCCTGAGGATTTCTTCTATACTAGGAGATTCAGTGCAGCTTGGAAGGAGAAAAGAAAATCCAGATGTATGCAGTTAGTTGTATTCTCTACTCAAGTTTGAAAGATTGGAGGCATGAGGCAGGCAATAGGAAATCTCTTTTGGAAAAGACAGTGTGATAAATGCAGTCATCAGCACCAGTCCTTTTAGATTTGTCTGCTTCAAAATGAAGAACTCATTTTCATAAGTGACTAAAAAATCTGGTTATGACAAAAAATTCCTCTGTCCTACCAGTCTAACTTCAATTTTCATGATCACATCATTGGCTTCTGATGATTGAGATGGTCTGCATCTCGTGTTCACAGTCAGGCAGGGAGTCAGGTTCCAGTGGCCAGTGATCGAAGTCTCTGCATTTGGACTCTATAGAAAATGTTTCACAAGGAAATACAATGGGCTCCCAATGAATTCTTGTTTAGTCATTGATCTCTAGCTCTGGGAGGGGAAAAAAAAAAAAAATCAAACGGCATGAGAAGCTAACTAATGTTTTGGTTTATGGGCAGGCAAAGAATCCTGGTACTTCCTGTATCTTGAAATTTATCTGTAGGAGAAGCATCAACTGCACATCATCTCATGAAGCAATCACAATAGGGAGACCTGTATCTATCCTTTACTCTTACCCTGAAATCATAACTAAATCCTAAAGCATAGGAAGCTTTGTCAATATCGTATTGTTCAGCATTTTTGAAGAAATAAATGGCCAATGTAAGAATATATTTCCACCCTGTGCAGCATGTTATGCTGAGCAATTTTTATCTAAGAAAATTCTGTGACCCTTACTTTCCTTTAAAATACCTTGCAGTTTGTTTGCTGTTCACTTGAGTGACTGAAAGTTTCTTCTGAGCCTTTTTTTAAGTAGAGAAAGGAGAAAAAAAAAGGTGGGAGAAGAAAAGGAAAGATAATGAATATGATGTTTAGTGTGCTGTCATCCATTTAAGGCTTATGCTGCCACAACTCCAGTTAGCTGAGCACAGCAGTAGTTATGAGGAGTAATGAGTTTGCCAGACATTTTGAAATTCTCTCTTGCTGTGTGCTGTCAATTGAAAAAAGGAGAGACAGTGATGTCCAACAATTTAAACACAACAGATTGACTGTAACTGGCACCTAACAAACAATAAAAACCAAAAAAAAAGTAGGGTCTGGCCAACATGCTTGTAAGTTCCCCACATATGATAAGGTTTATTGCATTTTAAGTCTTACTTGAAAAGCAAAGTGCAGCTGTAGATACAGTAGCAAGCAAACATTTAATTAGATATAACCATATTCCATTGGAAAAGCATGATGATTAATGAGAGAATGGTGACTAATGATGGTGATTATAGGTTTTGCATTCATTCTTAATGCCTAATTTAAAGCAGAGAGGTATTTCTTGATAATATTGAATAGCACTAATAGATAAGGAAAAGATAGAAACCCAATACATTTCTCCAGATTTAGTGACAGTCCTCTAAGAGGCAGGAGATTAGTCTCTTTCTACATTTATTCCCTCTGAAAAGACTGAAATTAGGATGTTTTAAAAAAACAAGATAGATTTCCACAGCATGCAAGAGCTAAAACTTTCCACATTTATTTAATGTAACTGTGTTCTCACTTTGGTCAAAAAATGTTTTAGCACATCACTTGGCAGGCTTACAACTTAGTGTCTCAGCACAAATATAGAGCGAGCTTGTATCACAAAAGCAGAAGAGCACTTGGTGCTTGTGTGTATGGAAAAAAGAAAACCATAGGTATGTATTGGGCACATGTAAGCTCCTAGCATTACAGTACTGGAGTAAAAGCCAGTGTCTGACATTCCCAGCTAATTCCCTGCCTGCTTAACACACTGCCTAAGCACCACGAAGAACTGCAGCTTTTACTACAAGATAAGAAGGGAAGCTTACAGCAAGAATGGCAATAGGCTTAGGTAAAGTAATCCACAGCCATGGCTGGAGCCTAGACAGAGTCTTGTGAGCTACATATAAACCTACCCAGTCTCACAGAGTGTTCTGGCTTTTGAAAACCATCTCAAAATGCTTTTAAATGTAGCACTGTCAGCCACTGTAATGCCTAAATTATATGGCCTTTCTATTACATGGTTATTTGTATTCCAGGATTCCTGGTATAATTCATGCTCCTTGAGTGGACAACAGAGGAGTTTAAGCAGAGGATGTAGAAATGGGAAACAGAAAAGACTCTCCTGAGAGTGAAGCATTTCCCACAGCATCCACAAAACTGAACTGAGGAAATGTGGTCTGGACAGCTGGGCAGTGAAGTGGACTGGCAACTGGCTGAAGGAAAGAAGCCAGAGAGTTGTGGTCAATAGGACAGAGTGTAGCTGGAGGCCTGTGCCTAGTGGAGTCCCTCAAGGATTGGTACTGGGGTCAGCACTATTCAATATATTCATTGGCAGCCTGGATGTGAGACTAGAGTGCACTGTCAAAGTCTGCTGATGACACTGTCAAGAAGGACAGGCAACTGGTTGAGAGTCCAGCACAGAGTCACAGAAGTGATGAGGAGATTGGAGCATCTCCATTCTGAGGAAAGACTGAGGGAGATGGATCTCTTTAGCTTGGAGAAGAGGAAACTGAGGAGTGACCTCATTCATGTTTATAAATATACAAAGGGTGCATGTCAGAAGGATGGTGCCAGGCTCTTCTCAGTGACCTCCAATGACAGAACAAGGGGCAGTGGGTGCAAGCTGGAACATATGAGATTCCACAGAAACACAAGAGAAAAACTTTTCCACACTGAGAGTGACAGAACACTGGTACAGGCTGCCCAGAGAGGTTGTAGAGCCTCCTTCTCTGGAGACAAAAACTTCCTGGACATGTTCCTGTGTGACCTGGTCTGCATGTTTCTGCTTTGGCAGGTAGACTGGACTAGATGATCTCTCGAGGTCCCTTCCAATCCCTGACATTCTGTAGCAGTGTATGAAAGAGCATTAAACAGAGGCTCAACACCATGCTTGTGTTACAGGCTCCTCTCTCCTTTGCTCATAGCTCTTCTTTTACATCAGCCAAATCACCAGCAATCAAAATGTTAGAACCAGCCTCCACACTTCAGTCCATGTAACCAACAGACCAGTGTTGAAAGCTTTTCTAATCTTTGCTCTCAAATTCCTCTTATATATTTTTTCTTCTGTTCTTTTTTGTTCATCCTCCCACCTTTCTTCCTCATTTCTGATCCTGAGCCATACTGAGCTACCTCTTGTAACACAGGCTTTTCGGTCCTCTCCTAATTGGCAGAACCCTCCTGGGAAGATGGCTTTTTAGCATTTCAACATCTTATATTACTGCTGTGATCTTTTCTGCATAAGAGCTGCCAGAAACGAATGATTCATGTTCAGTTTGCCAAATGAGATGACTAATGGGAGTGGACAATGGATCTGCAGAGGGAACTTTTTCTTTCAGTCTACCTCTACATGTGCAGACATATCACTGGTTATTTGACTGTCATTTTGGGGGGTGGAGGAAGCAGGAGTATTTATAAATTTTTACACATTCAAACTAGAAAATAATCCTTTTTTTCAAAACAGTTATCTTTCAGAGATTACATATCCTCAAAGTCATATTAAATCCTAGTGCACGGTATAAAGGCTTTTTCTAATTAATTCAATTTGGTTACGCAGATTTGGCTCTGTCTGCATAATTTTTTCCCATTTTTATATTACCTCTTCTACAAAGAGATTAGACTTCAGAAATTAAAATAAAAATATATGTGAAAAACAGAATCACATTGGTCAGGCTTTAACCCTAGCATATACTTCTGTAAGCTAGTGGCTGCTGAGCAGACTAAGTTCTGAAGCTGAAATGTGACTGCATAAATCATGCAAAACAATTCCAAGTTTCTAGACATCAAGAGGCTTGCAGACTTGAGGTGTGATTGAAGAACAATAATGTACTTTTGTCAGTGAGTTAGCCTGGGTCTGAAAAATAGACTAGCTGATTGAAGGACTTGACCTAATGATCTCATTCTTTTATCTCTGCTCTGTCCTTGTTTCCAGACCACTCTCCATCTTTGTTCTCCATTTCTTAGTAGACAAAAATTTGCCTTCAATTCCACTTATGTAAATTAATTTCACCGAGCTTGTCAGTTTTAGTGAGATAACTTTTTACAGTATACTTACTATTTTTATCTAATGTCACAGATCTAGCCATAGGTGATTAAAATGTCTTTGCCATATTAATGACAGGCAGATTTTTTTTGCAGAAAATTATAAATTACTTAAATACAAATCAATTTATTAGGAGACTAGCTCTTCAGACAAGCATAGGGAAGAGTCTTCTCTGTACCTTTTCCATTATTATTTTACCTTTCATGAATGTAATTAACTTCAGTAGTATTCTTGTATTTAGAGATTTTGATTCTTTCATGAGATTTTCTGTCTTCAATGACTTCACTAACTAGTATTCTTAACTAATCAAAGATAAAGTTTAGAGTTCTCAAGTTTATCCAGTCTTTTTCTACATTCAGAAACTTAGTCATCATCAAATTCAATTTTAATGTTATCCTTTTTTTCTGCTTTCTTACTTAGCTTTAATTCTTTTTATTTCTTTAAAATATTCCCAACATCTGTTCCAGTACTGAGATCATATGAGCAAGTCAGAAGTTTGTTTCATAACTATGGTGCTACATGGAGTCACACATCTCTATTTCTCCAGTCAATTTTTCTGGATTTATTTTATGCAGTGTGATATTGACAACATTAAAACCAAAGCTGTCCAATGTAACAGATGGCTGGAATAATGCAGATGGAAAGAGAGAAAAAGGCAATTACTCTTACAGTATTAATAAATTATATGGCTTGATTCAGATGCTAATACAGGGATCCTTTACAGGGCTTCATTTAATCAGGTGCTTTATAAACCTAGCAAATGGAGAAGCAACCACAGCTGCCCAGTGCAAGGAAGGAGACACCTTCCTTACATTTGAAATACAGAACCTTGCAGCACTTTTATTTGCATCAACTTGTTTTCATAACTGATATGAACTGAACCTTCTCACTGGGCACATAAAGCAAGGCAAAACTACAAATCTGTAAATAACAAGCTGTATGTGTAGCAAGCCATGAAACTATTAAACTTTTTCACCCCTATCCTTTCAATTTTTCTTCTCTTTGCCTTGTTGTTTTATTGTGACCCATCTTAGATTTGACCCTGACCTCTTCAAGGCAGAGATTGCTCTCTGTGTATTTTGTAGAGGCTGAAAATTGTTCTGGACATCAAGTAATTTGTTTCAACTAATATTTAAAAGAGATATGAATTGATTTGGATAATCAGTGTTATCTTGTCTCTTAGTGAATTAGAAAGAAATAACTACATTTGCTGAATAATTATTTTAGATTGTAATCTGAAAAGATTTGTAAAGGAATCTGGCCAGCCTCAGCAGTTTGGAATTTGTCTCAAAATCATAGAAGAAATGGGCCAAATGCTATTTCTTGTATCTAAAAAGTGATTTCACTGGAGACATTCAGCTTAAGCATCACCTGCAGAAAGTCTCAATGTTGTTGCCATTTCTTGGCAGGCTACAGACAAAAAACTCTTTACAGTCTTCTTCATAAGCATTTAGCCAAGTAGCCAAGCTTTAGTAAAGAAAAAAAGTATTATCCCTGTGTGTGTGAATGATCTCTATAGGTATCTGTGAGTACAGACAAAGAAATAATTGAAAAACACAAGGCTAAAGACATTTAAAGGGCATGTTAAGGCACAGCATCTGACAGTCTCCCAAGAACAGGCATGCTCCAGTGACCAGAGGTTCTGTTGAATATATAAGAAATTATAAACTAAGAACACCAAGAGGTGGCTAAATCAAAGGCCACAAGCACATACTGGAATCAACAATGGATCTTGAATGACATCCAGAAGGGCAATGACTGCAAAGACTGCTGGACCATGCACATACCTCAAAAAAGAAGGGACCTTGAGGGACTTTCCAAACACCTACCTATAAGCCACTGGTCCAAAAGACTTTAAACATTTTTAATAGCTGGAGCTGTAGCCTGTTGTCTTGCAGAAAATGCAGTAGGAGGCTAAAAACAGAGCACTGTATTGATTTCAAATAAAAGTGGCAATGATTCCACTGTGATTGGTAATGCCTAAAAAACCTGGTATAGAAATGTTGCTTTTATTCCATGTTTTCCACATATGTCTAATAAGTCTAATCACATCCACATAGAAGGAAAACATTTTTAAACATCTGGACTTTGAATGACTTTTTGTCTCACTATATTTACTATTTCCATAAATAGAGATGGCCTCTCCTGTCAGTTAGAGACAAGCTATAGCTTTAAGGTCCAAGATGGGAACAAATTACCATTTTGTTTTACACTCTGATATTATTATATTTTTGCTTTGATTTGTAATGTGCTGCAATTTCATTTGCAGTTTGTTCTATCTTTCTAGGGAGATCAATTAAAGATAACCGGACAAATTCTTGATTATATTCAGAGAGTCAATTTTAATATTACTTACAAGAGAGGACTGCAATCTTATCAAAGATGTAATCTCTCCTGTTTGCTTTTGCTTACTGGGAGGTTTGAGCATTGTAATTCAAACCAAGGTGATATGGAATACAACCAAAGTCCAATTTCTCATTGTTCCATCATATAAGCTAAATAAATAACAATGTAATGAAGAAGAATCAAAGCTGCAAAAAATATTTCCATGAAGCTGCCCAGAAATGCAATATTTCTGACAGCATATTCTAAGAGGCAGTGAATCTCAAAGCCAATGCAGAGAATGAAAGGGGAATTAAAATATTACCTATTTCAGAGGAAAATACAGTATCTTACTGGATTCAGAATTACTTTATATTCTTCTTATATTCAAAAGATAGCATAGTAGCCTTGAAAGAGAGCATTAAATAGTCTGACTTCACCAATCCTGCCTTTACTGTGCGTGGCAATTTCTTTTTGAGGTGTATTTCATGAAGGGTTAATATAGGTAACCTCCAAAACTGGTAGGAAGGTGGGCATGAGACCAATGCCTTATTGAAAATTCAACCTCCTATGACAATGTACAATTTTAGATATCTAACTTGAAATTTCTGTAAATAAACTGTTGAGATGCACAGATCTTTCTATCAAGATTTCATTTTGCATACAAGTCCCAGGACACTGAAAATCCAAAGTGTTTGCTACTGTACAAATGTAGTCATTTTAGTTCTGGTGAAATGAATCAAATTCTGTTGTAAATGCTAACAAAATGCATTGCAAAATGCAAAATGCTTTTGCTCACAAGTCTAGATAAAGAAGGCTGAGAGGGAACGGAGTAATTCTGTGTACTCTTGAGGCCTTATCTGGTCCCACTGAAGTAAATGAACCACCCTCACATACAAAGGTGCACCAGATAATAGCACTGTTTGGGGTTCAATACAGCTTTTGATTCCTGCTTGCTCTTCACAGAGTGCAAGACCTAGCTGAGTTAATTTGAAATATTAAAAAAAATCATTCACAACATTATTTACTTGCTTGAATAGAAGATCAGATAAGGAGTAAAAAACCAGCATTTTGAATACCTTTAAAAGAAGGATAAATTTCGTGAATTTCATCAGGTGTGCTGTCAGCAGGTCAAAAGATGTGATGTCCTCTCTTCAGGGGGACCACATCTAGAGTATTTGGCCCAGTTCTGGGTTCCACCTAGGGGTATGTTCATCTGTGGCAGCAAAATCTTTTATAAAAGTATTCAGGGCCCCATTTTCAGAAGGATTTAGGTGATAAAATGCACTCTCAGTGGTTCCAGGCCAATCTGACTTAGATTGTGAGAAGAGTGAGAGCAAGGAGTGGAAGGACTAAGGAGTTGGATTTGATATCAGCAAGACACATAATATATCCCACTGTGCATCTCACATGAAATTAGACTTCTCTGTTCTGTTTTAAAGCACATTTTTCAGACACAGCTGGCACCACTTGGCTGTTGTTTATGCAGATGTTCCAGCTGCTGGGTTTTTTTATCTGGCCCTTCTGCTACAGAGTTTACAGAATAGACAGCATTAGGCACTTTATATGAATTATATATAATTCATTAACTACATGTTCCCAGTTTCTGTAATAGTCCATCTTCAAGTCCTCAAGGCTGGAACCAGTGCTCCAAGCAGCTAATCAGTAGGGAAAGTGCAGCTTTGGTTGCTTTGAAGCTGCCAGTTGCAGGAGACTATACACATAACTGCATTGGACACCTGGGAGGTTAGGCTGTAGTTATAGCTGTGAAAACAGCATGAATCTGTTGTCTGGGGAGCCTGAATTATTTTGAAAGTCCTATCAAGTTACTGTCAAGGAGATTTTGGGCTACAGTTATAAATATCTTGTTATGGGATGTATCACATAGATACTGTCTCATGTCCTGAAGTGGAGTAGTCACATCAGTTCAGGTCCACTCCAAAGATGTATCTATCCTCTCAGAACAGGGTGGTTGCTTGGACCAAGAAGAATGCTGATGAATGGGAGAAACTTCAATTAGGAGAGACAGATGCCTTTGCTGTTCACAGATGTGCAGGGCAGGTATCCCAGATTATAGAATCATAGAATAGTTTGGGTTGGAAGGGACCTTAAAGATCATCAAGTTCCAACCCCCCTGCCAGAGTCAGGGACACCTCCCACTAGACCAGGCTGCCCAGTGCCCTGTCCAGCTTAGTCTTGAACACCTCCAGAGAGGGGGCATCCACAACCTCTCTGGGCAACCTGTTCCAGTATTTCACCACCCTCACTGTAAAGAATTTCTTTCTTATGTCTAGTCTAAATCTATTCCCCTCTAATTTATATCCATTGTTTCTAGTCCTCCCATCCGATATTATGTTAAAAATTCCTTCCCCTGCCTTTCTGTAGGACCCCCTCAGGTACTGATGAGTTACTCTGAGGTCCCCTCTGAGCCTTCTCTTCTCCAGGCTGAACAACCCCAACTCCTTCAGCCTGTCGTCACAGGACAGTTGCTCCAACCCTTTGATCATCTTCGTGGCCCTTCTCTGGACCCGCTCCAACAGCTCAATGTCCTTCCTGTGTTGAGGGCTCCAGAACTGGACGCAATACTCCAGGTGGGGTCTCACCAGTGCCGAGTAGAGGGGTAAAATCACCTCTCTTGACCTGCTGGTCACACTCCTCCTGATGTAACCCAGGATTTGGTTGGCCTTCTTGGCTGCGAGTGCACACTGTTGGCTCATGTTGAGTTTGTCATCAACTGACACACCCAAGTCTTTCTCTACAGAGCTGCACTCAAGATCTCCTGTGTCTCTGTGACTTACAAAAACTGGACTTCAGGTTCCCAAGTTGGCTTAGAGGGACATTTCACTTTTCTTTCTCTGTTTTGAGAACAAAATAAATATTTCAACACTAAAGAGTAGCTGGAATGGGGGAGTTAAATATGGTATATTCAGGGCTTATATTCCCATGAGATGTGTCTCACAGCAAGACTGTAAGTCTCGCTTCCCTGAGCAGCACATCTAGAAACATCTTTAAAGCAACACTGTTGAAAAAAAAGCACTCTTTTCTCATTAGTTCACATAAAACATTGCCTTCTGATATTTGCATTTGTTCTTCCTGTTTGTAGTGAAGCTCTGAGACCTCTAGTATCTAGTAGCAGTAGGACATAATGAAAAAACAGACAAAAATGTTTCTTACCTATAGTGAAAATATTTTTGCCAATTTACAAAACCTCATATATTTTAAAGTGGTAACACTAAATGCCCCAAATTTATTTGGTAATGTTAAATAAAATTTGCCACTTGTTAGGGCTAACTGGAGAACATCCAGCTTACTGACACTTTTTTCTTCCTAAAATGAGACTTGTAATTCAATTATGTACTCATAGGGGGAGAAAATGGTGCATGTTCCATTGTCCACATGTGCATTCTCAGATCAAACAGATCTAATAATTCCTTGTTAAAGTCATCATTTTCCATTAGATGAGCAACTGTGGCTGGTAAAAGGTAATGGTTACAGTGTGTTACACAATTAACACAGTGTGAAATGAACTGAAATATGTTTTCTAAAGAGGATTTTCAATTGAAATGGAGTATTTAGAGTCTGCATATCAAAGATACAGATCCAAATGTGAGCTGGGCTGAATGTTTTCACAAAACTGACAGTGTTCTCACTCACAGAAGCTCTTCTACTACAGATTAAATTTAGTATGTTGTCAAAAGCACTTCAAACATTCTTTAGGGCTTAGAAAGAGAAAACTCACATTAGAAGCAAATCACTTGAAGTTATCTGGATATACATAAATGATGGAAATGTTTTCAGGCTTTGTAACATTTTCTGCTACAAAATACACTAAAAATTCAGATAATAGCAACTTTACTGTAAGTAGATTGAATTCAGAAAATAAAATTGGATTGCTCTGAAAAAATAAAACTAGAAAAACCATGAGTGAGCTGTTTGCTGTTTTTTACGTGATATGTGTGAAATTACTCAAGTATGACTCAAGTAGTCAATGAAACCCAATATCCAGCAACTTACAGATACAGAAGTTTCTCATCAATTCATACAGCTTCTGTCTGTTAATAAAGAGAGCAGGTCTGGTAGCAGATATCTGATGTGAATTTGTAAGTCCTTTCGTGTAGCAGAGCATTTGTTACTACCTATAGGCTAAATACAACTCCATGGAATTTAAGGCAAGAGAGACCATTTAATGTCTCTCCCAGTTGAGGACACATTTCTGGAAGCTGACAGAAGGTGCTTCAGAAGATAATGTTGTAAGTTCTGTTCTTCAACTGGATAAATCCTTAGAGCAAACTTCTTCAGATTTATGGCCAGTCTCCATGGGCAGGCAGTGACTGTTATGCACATGCTCCTAGATAGAGTCATCAGAGCTGGCTGTGACTTCATAAACATTTAGGAAGTCTCTATGTGACTGCATCCCTCCTAAAAATTCTTGCTTCTGAAATGCATTTCTTGGTATGAATCAGTCTGAGCAGCTAAGAGCACTGTGAAGCATTGTGTGCAAGTGGCAGTCTCTGACCATTTGGGCAATTCCTGATGCGCTGTGGTGCTCTACAGAGCAAATACTTGATTTGGAGACAGCCTTTAGGGGTAGTAGGATCTATCTTCTTTACTTGAACAGCAGGAAGCAGCATGAGAGAAGACATGCAAGAGCTGAAACAGTGCCACACAGAAGCACTGCTTAACAGTCGTTTTCTCCTCCCATCAGCATAGTCCTTGGAAAGCCACTCTCCCCTTATTTGTGTTGATGGTTAACAGGACTAATAACAACAGAAATATAAATAATTGAAGAGTGGAATGACCCACCTCTGATGGAGTGTCTGCAGGAAATGAACCAATTTATGCTGGTCAGGCTGTGAGGCAACTGAGAATAATTGGTGTTTTTGTTCTAATAGCGAGCAGCATTGCAAATAAACTCTGAGTATATTGACTAATCAGTGAACAAGTAAATAGAATGAGACATGAGACGCTACCCTCCATTATCATGTAAATGATCTTTCCCCTATTTAATTAAGCTGCAGAGGTTGGGTCCACAGAAGAACAAAAACACCTTGAAGCCCATCAAGCTTGTTTTTGTGACACTGAATCCAGAGTTTCACAAAATTCTTGTTTAACTGTTGACTGGCTATTAGTCACCTTGAATAGCCAGAGCCCCTTCACCAAAAGGCTTCATGCCAAAGTTGCTTGTTCAAAGAGGCAAAGTCTAGACTTTATAAAATTCTAGGATATTTGAAAGTTTCTATTCCACTTAAATACCCAGCACAATAAACATTCAGACATCTGACACATGCCTAAGCCTGAGACATTTCACTTCCTGAATCTTTGGAGGTATTTGATCTGCTAGACTTTTTCATACTCCATAGGAGAATTCAGTAGAGAAATGGTAGACTTAGAAAATGCAGCTACAGTGGGGAAATTGAAAGCACTGAGATCTGAATTCACATTTTCCACTTTCTCAGGTGGTATTGTAACTGCACAGTTCACATTGGAACATTGAGGGTGAACCCTGTATGTTTTTGAAAGATCTTTGCTTAACTCTTTGAAGGAAAAAAAAGACTGAAGCTGATTCAATTTATACTGCAGCTGTCATGAGATCTTATTCAGAGAAAAAGATAAGAACATGTGTCTGGAGAAAACAGCTCAGAAGAATAAATAGTAAACTTTTACCAGCAATCTGCAAAGTGGTGTAAGATGAAATCACTTTTTGATTTCTAGTCCAGGCTGCACAAATTAGTTCATGTGTTTTTTCAGAAATTCTTCTATTTAAGGTTTAAAGTTTATGACTTTCCTTCCTCCAAAAGCAGATAAATGATAAAAGTGTCTTATTCCCTCAAAGCATGAAAGTTATCACTCCTAGTGACTTTTCTGGTGACTTTTATGTTCAGTTGCAAGATAATAATTTCTTTAAAATTCAGTGATTGTAGTCTAAAAACTGTAACTGTAAAAATGCCATCTTGCAATGTTAAGACCCCACCTGTGCCATCTTGTGATGATATACAATATCCTTAAAGACTATGAAGAGCTGATGTAACTTTGAAAGGGAAAAAGGGAGGAGAGGGATACATTATTGAATACCAAAATCACCTTGATAAATGGGAGGAATGGTCTGAGAGAATTCAGTAGAGACAAGTGCGTAGAACTACATTTGGGGCTTGTCTGCACCAGCAAGTTAGTGATGCAAACTAAGGCATGAATTTACAGTACACTTGCCACTGTGTGCTAACTTTTCATGCTGACACTCCTGCTAAGCAGTAAGTGTGGCTCTGTTTGTTGTCATCTCCTGCACACATTGCACAGAGCCAGCATTAGTGCAGCCTACAAGTATCCAGAGGGGAAACTGTCATAGGGAAGCTAGTGTGCTGTAAATTTATATCTTATATTACTGCAATTTACCAGTGTAAATGCTCCCTTAGGCAGAAAAAAAAAAAGCACAAATAAAAAATGTGGAATTACAGGCAGGCAAGACAACAAGCAGGGAGTCAGTGTACATTGCAGTCAGTGTAACCTGCATAGTCAGTGGCAAACAATCATAGAATAGTTTGGG
>VZTY01009759.1:30941-66175 GCA_013400935.1 Turnix velox
ATTATGTTAAAAATTCCTTCCCCTGCCTTTCTGTAGGACCCCCTCAGGTACTGATAAGTTACTCTGAGGTCCCCTCTGAGCCTTCTCTTCTCCAGGCTGAACAACCCCAACTCCTTCAGCCTGTCGTCACAGGGCAGTTGCTCCAACCCTTTGATCATCTTCGTGGCCCTTCTCTGGACCCTCTCCAATAGCTCAATGTCCTTCTTGTGTTGAGGGCTCCAGAACTGGACGCAATACTCCAGGTGGGGTCTCACCAGTGCCGAGTAGAGGGGTAAAATCACCTCTCTTGACCTGCTGGTCACACTCCTCTTGATGCAACCCAGGATTTGGTTGGCCTTCTTGGCTGTGAGTGCACACTGTTGGCTCATGTTGAGTTTGTCATCAACAATGAAAAATAACTTTGATATTAGCATTACATACAGCACTGTTAGCACTATAGAAAATATAGATAAAGATGATAATTATTCATATTTAGTTTTGGTTGCTGTTGGTAAGATCAGGCAGAAGAGCCTGTTTTATTTGGGGTTCAGCTTTTGAATGTGTAGACAAGTTCTAGGGCAGTCACAGGAATGCAATCAAACATGCTGCAAGGATGGAGACTGCTCAGTCCAGAAAAACTATGGGTGATGATTGAGTCAGATAAGAGTCTTTGAAGATGTAAAAGAATTATAAAAGAACTTCCTGTTTATTTTTTTCAATCCAATGGTTTTCAAAGGAATTGTTTCAGTCATAATGGAGATTTTGAAATTTAGGAGCATTGAGGTGCACTGCCAACCTGAGGGGTGTAATAGCATGTCACCAATGAGAGAAAGGAGTTAATTACTTTAATCTGTAGCATTCAGACATGCCAGCTCCAGAAGAAAGACAGAAAGAATATGCAGCTTGAGAAATATTGTCTGAGTTTTTCAACAGATTACCTTGAGAGAACAAGAAATCAAGTTCACAGGAGAGTCCTTAAAGCAATTCATAGTTTAGGAAAATATCTTTAAGTGTGGGCTCAGCAGGAGCTCAGAATTAGACAGCTTTGCAACTCCCTTTCATTTATCTCTTTACATCTAAAGCAGTCTAACTAAAATGTAGACCTTGTAGCAGCCCACACTCAATTATGCTTCATGGCACCAACATCTATTGATTAAAGCCATGAGCCTGAAGAAGATCATTTACCACCCAGTTTTCAGTGTGTCATCTAACTTACCTTCCTTGTCTTCTCTCTATAGAAAATGCCATTATAATATTATACTTAGCATTGAAAAGAAGAATAAATAAAGACAATATTTACAATTGTATGTAAAAATACACTTAGATTTTTTTACTTTATTTGCATTTGATTATTTGTCATTCTATATGCCTCTTGGTTGACTGTACATATTTTGCACCATTCAGTTGGTTCTGCACTGAATTTACAACTCACATGTTATAATGGTTCAACATGACCCAGCTAAACTTAAAAAAATAAGTCAGAATTGGCTGCTTTTCTCTTCCACAAAGACAGCAGATGGAAAAGATCTAAACCAGTACCTACTAGAGAAAGTGTGGGCATAAAATTTTAAATATGGCAACTGGACAAACTGAAAGATGTGGCAGTCTGCAAATTGAAAAATAAAAGGAAAAATTATGGTGACAAAAAGTTATTTGCCTTAACATGGCAACTAGCCACCAGATGTTCTAAACCACATAGGAATCACAAAGAGAACAAAATGTAATGTCATTTTAAAAATAATATTAATGAGATCTGTGAGAGAATGAGAGAAGGTAGAAGGAAAAGAATAAGCTTAAAGATTGACAATTACAACTGTGTATTAGCCCACTACTTAGAAACATAGAAGAAAGAACAGGAAACTAAATAGAAATAGTGTGAATTTACTCACAATAGTGTGAAATTATATTATTGATTTGTTCTACCTCCAAGCAAATCCCTTTCAGTGATATTTAGACACAGGCAACAACTTTCTTTATGGCATTCTTGAATCTTTACCCAAGGATTAATCATAATTACCACTAACACTTGCTACTTACTATTTCTAAATGAGCTAATGCAGTCATTTCATTAGCTCAATTTTAGTAGAATATAAAACTACATATCTGATCCTCTCCTATGTGTAAAACACATTAGTGTGGAAAACTACTCATATGTGATCTGAAACAGGCAAAATTAATTCTGACAAAAAGTAGAGTGAGAAAAACCACATCAAACAGGGGAAAAGGTATGCCAGAAAACAGACAGAAAATACTAAATTATTTCTTATATAGACATCACAGTGGCAATCTAGAAGTAGGTCTAACTAGTTTTCTAATGAAGTCCACAGGTGATTCTTACATCTGTGAGGTCAGAAAGTGTATTAAAATGGGTGTAGAAAGATAGAACTGCAGAAAATAGTGATGTAGAAGAGCAGCTACTAAAATATCTGAAAACTGCTTCTTCAAAACTCAGATGGTAAATGAGAAAAAACTCTTGGATACAGTATAATTAAGCCTTGTCATTTGAACTAGAAATAATGGTGGAGAGCTCATTAGAAGGTATTTTTTTGTAGTTTGAGACCTGAAAAAGACCATTGTAGCCATGAACACAGGGAAAATTCATGAGAAAGGTGATGAGACCCTTTATCATTGGGATTCCATCTAAAATACTGCATTCATTTGTAATGTTGGACTATAATAGAGACTGAGGAAAAAGGAGCTTTCTGAAAAGACAAACACAGTTCTTCTGGAGTCATTAATGAAAGGCAACTTTACAAGTGATACACAAATAGTAAAATCATCTAATATTCCCTTGAATATTCCCTTGAATAAGTGAATGGGATGCTTTTACCTCAATATGAGGAAAAACTGTCCTTCAGGAGTCTAAATTCAGTAGCAGTATAGTCTGCAGTGAAATAAAGTAGAAACTTGCTCAACATTTACAGAACAAAGGTAGAAAAAAGTTGCAAGAGCTGGAAAAGGAAGAGATCAGCTAATAAAATGTTTCTCATGGTTTTGATATTAATGGTGGACAATAAATCTCTCGTACACTGAGGAGATGTTATCATCTCAGAATGGATGGTGCTGGGAAATGCTAGTGAGCTTTTAAGAAAAAAAAGAGTCCAAAGTTTGCATCAAATATCCAGTTGAGAATGTTACTCCTCATTTCAGAAGGGCTACAGATAGCTTACTAAAGCTAGAAATTTTTGTTGACTGTTCTTAAATCTTGGAGGATTCATTTGGGAGTCTCCTCATTTAAACATTGATACACAAGCTGTATTGCTACTGACTCATCATATTATTAACTGGACATGACCTATTGGCAAAATAAAAACTATTCTGCTAAGTGTCATATACCTATGTAGTAGTTTATGACCAAAATTCACTCTCAAGGGGTTAAAAAAGGGATAAAAGCTTTTCCTGTGCCTCCAGATTTAAAACTAAATAATCAGAATCATAAACAAAGCAAAAAGAAGTATCTCAATCAAATAAAATTATCAAGAACGAAAGATCAACACAGTCAAATTCTATTATTTCTGTTCTGTTTATGATGATCAATAACAGTTCTGGAGTCTAAATGTAGCTGGTAGATTGGAGTTCTGAGTATTTACCACTGGAGGGCGTAAATTGCAATTGTGGAAACTACCTTGCAAAAAAGAAAAATCCAGCTTTAATTCTCAAGACCTTCTTCCTGGAGAAGTTCAAAGATGTTTCCTAAATATGACATAATAAATGTCATCACAACTGAAGCTGCTGAACTCTGTAGGAAGCAACAACTGAAAGTCTTCCAACCTTCTATTACTGTTTAAAACTTTTACCAGTGATTTTTGAGATGTAAAACCACTTGCTTATCTTGGATTTCTCTTTTCAAATGCTCAGAAGCTAACAATTAAGTTCTACTGCTGATCCATCCAAGGCAAATTTAATATATTTATCTCCACTCGAGTGCATGATCCATGTATTTTTGCAGCAGGAATAATTGGTTTCATTAAAATATCCCAATTTGTGGCATAAAGCATGCTTTAGAAAAAAAGCTAACAAAAATATTTTCTTCATTTCTTACAAATAAATAACTCAACCTTCTTTAATCCAAAAAAATATACCTTTAGAGATATACATCTTTATTATGTCTAGAGTTAGTGAGTTATTGTGAGACAACATGTGCCTGGCCTAGCACTTCATTAAGGCATTGTTCATGTGCAAGACCAGATATCCATTCATACATAATTTAACATAATTAACACACTCATTTTCATTAAATCCTTTTTTCAAGGGGCAGAACCAAAAGCATTTTACAAAGTTAGCCAATGAAAAATATTTCCCCAAGAGATTAAATGAAATGCAATGAACTCTCACGTTGTATATATTGATTATAGATCACTGTTTTACAACCAGATCACCAAGAGAATTCTTCCAAGTTCAAACTCAAGAATGTTTTTGAGAGTAGCAAATTCTTCAGCTGCTTAAAACTATAAAAAAAAAATTATCTGATGAATTGTGAGAGAACTAGATTAAAGTATTACCACAATTAAAAGGATTGAAAATATTACAAGATGAACAATTCCTTTTTGTATTGATGTTACTTGAAAAATTTATAAGTATGTAAATATGAACAGAATGTATAGATTTCATATATTTATGGGAGGTTTTCAAAATTAAAGGAAAAAATTAAACTGTACCATTAATAGCATTTATCATCCATTTTTCAGGAATATAAATGGGAACACAAAACATGGAATGCTCATAATACAGATTGCTAATATTTCTCATCATATTTAACACTGAAATTCTACCTACTTTAAAATGGAAATTTGTATTGAGATCAACAGCAAAATTCCCATTGAGCCAAGATTTTATTCTTGGGCATAGCACAAACTACTATAGGGTTTAATCTCAGAACAGTTACTTTCCACGGATCACAAATGAGGAAACATTACCAGTATAGTCACAATTCCTGTCAAAGATTAAAAAAAAGCAAACCATTATATCTCAGCATATTCCTGAATGAGATCAGAATCTGGACTGTATGGCTTGGACCATTTCTTTCTCCAAATCTACACGGGCTCCAGGGTCACGAGGCTGTCCTGGGAAATGTCACATAAAATAGGAAATTCCCACAAGCATAACTGTTCAAAGGAGCCAAAGCAATAATTACATGGAAGTCTCCTCTCCCACTCATACATCAGTTACTGATCAATAATCTTATCCCATTTTCTTTGTTTCTTTCTCATTTACTTTCTGCACATTTCAGCAAGAGAGATCCACAACTGGAAGCTGTTTCAAACTTCTCCCTTCTTGAAATATTAGTAGAGCAATCATTTGGACTTCAGAAAAGCTGTTGATGATGCATATTTGGAAGCTGAACAATATCTACATTTACAGCTTTGACACAAGGCCACAGAACCTGGAGGTGAGTGTGGAAAAGGGGAAACATTTCCAGGAATGATAATTCTGAAAGTTAGGAGGATAACTACTGAGTTCTTCTTTGGACAACCTTCTTTTAGGCTTGGATTTGTTATTGTTGTGGGTTACCTTGAAGTTGGGAGTGAAATATGCCACTATACACACAGGGGGAAAAAAAAGAAGAAAAAAAACCAAACCAGCTAGGAGCTTTTTGTTTATAGGAAGAAAATTCCCTCATACCATAAAAAGGGAGCTCTTCATTCTATAAAGAGAGATCAGTGCCTCAGAGGAGGCTAGAGTTAAGGCAAAGACAGGCCTCTGCACACAGAGTGGCTCCATGTTTCCCCAATTCTAAAAGATAATAAATCCTTTTAAAGAAAGCCCTGCTCCTGTTGTTGCTTATCCAAGTGGAGGCATCCCTTCAAGTCAGCCAGATCCTTTAGTAATATTAAGTTCTGCTTGCTAAGAATAGGGCCCGAGAAATTTTTATATATTCTACATATATGTTGATATGCAATTACACACACTCACACACACACATATGTAAATATGCTCACACAAGCATGCCCACACAGTGATTTATAAATATATGTTGACATATGTACATATGCAAAGAGACAAGATTGAAAACCATGTCAGACTTGGAGTGTTCTCCACTTCTCAGAACCATTTAAACTACTCTCTACACAGTACATCTTGAAACTCAACTTTAAGAGTTTTTATTTTTATGTACAGTTCATTTTTTTCCCCTCTGGAAATAAAATATCTAAATACAGACAGACTGTAATGTTGTATATGTTTAGCTCTCAACAATACTTTAGCTGAATAAATGCTTTGTACATAGTTCTGTCTTTTAATGGAGTTTACATCTACATTGATAAAATGGATTCCTCATTTCCTGGATTGTTTTTAACCAATAACAAGCAGAGAGACAATTACAAGTTAATATTAATAAGCAGCTCAAATAACACCAGTTAAATTATGTACAATACAAACCATTCATACAAATGAAGACTAGGATATTGAATTTGTTACAATATTTTGTAATAAAGATAAGACAGCCACTTATAACTTACATGTTTCTCCACTAGGCGTTTCCTTCTTAGTTGGAGAGTTTTTTAGTAGCTTAGCTGGCCTAAACTCGATCAGATTTAAAGAATCAGAGCTTAAAGACTCAGAAAAACATGAAACCAGAATGTCTGCCCACATGTAAATTCCAAATGTTTGCCCATCTTTACTAGTAACAGGCTCCCTCCACAGAAAAAGAGCCACTTAACACCACCTCGAATGTGCCTACTGTATGCTGGAAAAAAGTCACAATGCTTTGCTTTGTTCATATAATAAAGAATACTGAGCTCTAGACACACATTTTTCCCATTTCAACAAGTATTTACTCCTACAGTATTATTTACCAGTACAGCTACTCCAAGCAGTAGAATGCATGAGTGGGGATTATTGATTGGCATGTACTCAAAGGACTTTCAAACAGATTTCCATAACAGTCTGTGTTAGAAACCATTCTCTGTCTAGTTAATCCGTTTTGCTTGATGATAGGTTATCCTGAAACCTCAGAAACCAGACAATGAAAGCTCTCTTAACAGGATTCTCAATGGATGTGAGCTGAAATAGAGTGTATGTCTCTGTGTATGTGTATGGTTTTATATCAAATCCATAGTGGTTTCCAACTAGATTGATGCATGGAGCTGACTGGGCAAAAATTACATTAGATTGTTCTCCACTAACATATTGGCAGCCATTTGACATCAGCAGCAGCAGGTAGACACATTCCAGGCAATAGATGTGGCCTTCCTCCTTGAGGTTACAGCCCTGTCATATGACCTCTTTTATTCCACAGGCTTCAGTCTCACACACGAGTTGGTCCTCACCCTGATGGGAAGTAGGGTGTGTCACTGTGGTAGTTGTAATCAGGACACACCTTCTGTACTAGTTTATAATCTGTACTATAAAAGGAAATGTAAATACAGATTACTTTAAAGGGCTTGGAGCAGAGCCACGACACATGGCTCTGGGTCTGCTCCTGATAACAGGTTTTTGAAGGGTCATAGTTGCAGAGTGTGTTCTTGGTAGCCTTGTCAACCTTTTCGTACTCGATCCGACAGTTAAAGGACTTGGAATCTTTGGCATCAATCACTGTCTGTTGTGCCAAGTCAAATTCCACTATTTTTGTAGGGGGCACTAGGCTCACAGATACATTCCCTTGACCAGTGGAGTTATGCCTGAAGTAAACACTAAACGTCCCATTGCCATGGTCAACAATTTTCCCTGTTATCAACAGATTTAGCTTCACAGTCTTGATGTTGGAATGAAAATCACCCCAGCCAAACATTTTCTTAAATTTCCCAGTCTTGACGATGGGTCGTCTCTTTGCTCTGGGCCGAGGCTCTTGCAGGTCTGTGGAGTTCCTCAGCCAGTCCCAGAGATCTTGCTCAGAATATGTTTCTGGGGCATCATATCGCAGGTCCAAGTCTGTATCATTCTCCTTTCCACGAAAAGTCTGTGAGAGCAGTCGGCTGATGGACAAGTCTTTGCTACTTTCTGTCCATATGTGCTTTAGTGTGGATTTGGAGCTTCCTGATTTTAGAAGTTCTGTTTTGCCTCCATTTGTTAAATTTGCACAGGTAACCTGAAAGGGTAGGAAGAAGAGAGAAAGAATGTATTGAGATATGTAATACAAAACACATCATTCCCACCTAAGTCCAAAATGGTCAGGTTTCAAAAGGTCAAAGGTTTCAAAAATCCTATGGGGAAGTTACTTTTTTTGACAAATTAAATTATACCTATGTACCAAATAAAATCATCCCTCAATAAAGCCATCCAGAAGCAAATATTTTTCTCTACTTTTACAAGCACTCATTACTTAATTCTCCTTTGCCATTTTTTTTACACTGGCCTACAGAATTCACCTCTATTCTCTACATTCTTCAGCCTGAAAGCTACTGCTGTTGTGTTGTTTGTAAATTATATGTACTGAAAAAAATTTGGTATACAGCCAGATCATCCCCTAGTTGTGGCTTCCACTGGCCATTTCTCATCTCAGAGTGAAATACTCTCTCTGCAAAGTGACTGTGTCTTCCACCAGCAGCCACATTCATTTCTTTTTGCTGCCCTGGAGCCCATTATCAGGGTGCTGTCTTGGTGGTGCCAGCCTGACCATGCTCAGAGTCCGTGTCATTATAAATATAATAATAGTAATATAATTTCCCTACTCCTTTTATGAGTACATATCAGTCTGTGTTCTTGATTGGGACTTTCAGTCACAACTGCAATATAAAGAACAGAATAATGAAAATTTTAATAAGTTTTTCCTTGGCAGCTGGACCTCAGTTAATGCAAGAGGAGTCACAGGCTTTTCTTACAGTCCCTTACAGGATTAGCTACCAATTTGTGTTGTCTGTATCTAGTAAGACATGCATTTCTCCTTCTTCACTTCATTTTTCACACCTTCTTCCCCAAATCAAAAAACAATCTAGGCAAGACAAAAAGTCATTTGTGTATTTACAAAAAATACAGGGTCAACCAATTTTAAAGCTAAAAAAATCTGACAAAATTGCATGTTTTAAAAAGACATGATCTTTCATAAAGCTCCTGCAAAATCACAAACTTCAGACAAAGATTTTCACAGAATCCTGTGTCAGAGCAATTTGTCTTATTTGTATTTTTTCTTTGCCCTCATTGTGTGGAGAACAGAGAGCAGATGCAAACTCACAGCTGTCTAACATACAGCACTGGTGAAGAGCTCTGACAGAGCACAGCAGAGAGGGTTGGAATTGGTAGGGGGCAGCCAGAGGAGTGCAAGGGACCAACAACTCTCCTTGTCCCACCCTAAAAATTCACACTGGACACACTGTCAAAATTTGTAAGATTTGAGCTGCTCTGAAGAGGCCATCAATTTCCTTATTTCCTTTTTCATGGTTCCATAGGAGATTCTGAATATGCCTGTTTTATTCCTCTGTGTTCTGGCACTGATTTATGTGCTCCCATCATATTTGCAGTTATATCTGTCTCTTCACTTAAAAATGAACTGAGTGTATTCCCCACCCAGAAAGCCCATTGGAAACCAGCAGGTATTTAAATCATGGTCCCTCCCTACCGGTACAACTGGAGTTAAATGTCACAGAGGATATTTATCACAGCGTGGCCTTTTCATTTCCTAACAATCATGAAATTGAAGCATGCTTTCATTAACTTCACTACTTTTTCAAGGTCAATTGAAGGTGCATCCATAACATCAGTCTAAATTGTTGTAATACCCTGATCCCACAGGAGGTTTGCCCCAAGCCTTTTACAGTAAACAAATAGGTAAATAAATCTGTCGCATCCCACTCGTCACCTCCTCAGTGCTTTGCAGGCTGGTGGGCTATTAAGGCTAATAGATAAAATATGGGGTTTGTTTAGGATTGTGCCAAAGAGATTGCTTCCTTCTCTTTGAAATGGAAGGAAGGTTTGAAACACAGACAAGCATTTTGATAGCCAGTTTGTAGCTACATCTTAGCATCAATGCAGTGAGCCAGGAGAGAAGCTATAATGAAATGCACTGATGTTGCACTGCTTAATGAAGCAGCAATGAAGATGTCACAGGGAGAGGGAGAGAGACTTAGAATATAATTTTGCTAAGGCATATGGGGAAGGAGTGCAACATAAGAAATGTGGTTAAAAGGAAAAATCTGCCTGTCTAGCATGAATCTGTCATCTTGCCATGAATCTAAGCAGTGAGCTAGCAGAGCTAGTATGTCTGCAATCTGTGAGTAGGATACAGATTGCTTACTGCTATATTTTGCTGTGCTCTCAGCTTGTTTTTCCTTTGTTTTCCTTTCTGCATCCAAAGATTTACATTTCATAGGATTACATGACAAGTTCCATGTAATAAGATGTAACAGTATAAAACCCTTCTAAAGGAAAGGTCTTGTTTTTTTTTTTTTCCAATGTATAAAACTGAGGACCCAGGAGAAGAAGCAGGTGTTTTCTGAAATAGCTTCTAGGTGATCTGATACAGGTGTTTTTTTGAGGGCCAGTATAAGACATAAGAAAGAAATTCTTTACAGTGAGGGTGGTGAAATACTGGAACAGGTTGCCCAGAGAGGTTGTGGATGCCCCCTCTCGGGAGGTGTTCAAGACTAGGCTGGACAGGGCACTGGGCAGCCTGGTCTAGTGGGAGGTGTCCCTGCCTATGGCAGAGGGGCTGGAACTGGATGATGTTTAAGGTCCCTTCCAACCCAAACTATTCTATGTTTCTATGATTCTATGATTTCATGGAGATAGATGATACAGATTCCATGCATGGTATACTGCTTCATTCCTGATCCAACAAATACAATTGATTCTTACTGTCATCAGTTTTGTAATATGTGAAAGACTTATGGTCGTGCACTTAGTTCAAAGACCTCTCCTTGTGATTCTGAGTGTGGCTAACTGGCTGCATTCATGATTAAAGGCCCAAAGCTGCCCAGCCTGGTCTGGTGTAAGCATTAGAAGAAAAACAGCCCACAAGGGTGAATAAAAACCCTCTAGAACTCATTGTTCTTCGCTAACATTTTCCAGCCAACTGCTCATTCATACACCATTAGTGTACTAAGTGCTATAGAAAGTAGTTCTGTGTATCCTCAGAGACTCACACACCCAATAATCTGGAGCATTGCTGTCTAATAGAATTTCTGCAAATGCAGCAGTTAATTTCACATGAATTAAACCACCATCTTCTTCCATCTCTCGTCTTTCCAACCACAAGATCATGCACATCCATGAGATGTAGCACTTAGTAGTGTGAAAAGCATCTTACAAAAATACAGACCTATTTTAGCAGTTCACAAAAAGAGAAACAATTTAAAATGGCTAATGGACACCTAAAACACCAAGCTGTTCAAATTCTATAGTGATATTTTTGTCGTTTTTCTTTAGTACATTTGAATATATTTCAGAAATTTCCATGCTCTGCCTTATCAATTACTTTACTTCTGCTTTTTACACAGTCAAGTGCCAGTCTTAGATGGGAGACACTGGAAAGTTCAGCCCATTTGTACTGGGCTAGGTTGGGATTAATTTTCTCCATAGCAGCTGACATGATCCTGTGGTTTAGATTTCAATGTCAGCAGCATCCATATAGAACAACAGTTAGGAGCAAAAAGATTTAGAAATTCTTATCCAGTTCTACAAATGTCATTGGAAAAGCACACAGTAAGCACAGCACATTGACCTTTGTATTCCAGTATTGTACTTTTAACAGAAAGTACAAATTTTCACTAATTAGTAAAGTTTATAGATATCAAAAAAGTACAAGGAGCTGTCTGCCAGGTAACACTTTTCCAGTGAATAATGACAATTTTTTTTCCTTTTCTTCTTTGGCTTCCAGGAAGGAGCAAAGTTGTTTCAAAGTATCATTAAAAAATATACAGGAATTGATCTGTAATTAATTTTTATTCCATTAAAACAGAATATTCTATTAATTCTGTATGCTCCTTTTTGAAGGAAAAAAATATTTTATGGTGATGTTTAACATAATTAAATGTATTTTAATTAGGACTTTTAGGACTTCCTAAAGGATAAGCAGCTTATTCGTCTCAAAAATTTTAGAATTCTCTTTCATGACACTGAGCCCTGAATGGTTTGTCAGGACAAACATGAACATTTGGAGCAGAGAAAAGAAAGCTTGAAAGAGATCTCAGAAAGCCATGAAGGCCTCAAATGGTGATTTAGGCCCCCTTCTCAGTATAAAATCAACCATGTGTATATTAATATTAACTTAAGACTGATCCATTTAAAATTTTTTTTTTAATTGTCATTCAAAAAGGTACAGAATGCCTCTTGATTTCTCACTCTTGTTCTTTTTTCTAGCTCTATTACAGTTCATTAGCTATAATTACAGTACTGGTTTGGAAATTATGTATTTATTCCTCTCAATGTATGACTACTTGAGGCAAATGAAAATGCAAACAAACAATCTAATACTCAAGGTGAAAATCTCACTCTTCAGGTAAATAACTAATCAAAAACAAGATTGCTTATGCTGGCATAGATAGCTCTGTAAGAATTTGGCAACACTGTGTTTGCATATACTTGGTATAAAAGATTTTAGAATTATTTTCCTTCAGACAAATATCTCAGATACAGCACGGGTAAGAGAACACTGATGGACACAGCTACAAAGTGGACCATTGTCAAAGAAAAACAGCATTCAGAAAATTCCAGGCATTCCATGTCAGTCCAGTCCACAATCTAGGGTGGGAATTACCTCACAGATTACCTCATTCATCTAGAATTCAAGGCTTTGGTCTAAAATATTCATCTGGGTTTATTTATTCCATAATCAAGAGAGAGAAAAAAGGATTGAGCTACTTCTTCTGTCTCCATGAGATACTGAAGAATTTTCAAGGAATTGATTAAAGCCTCTTCATCTAGATACCTAAGGATAAACAAGAAAATCATGATCTATGATGCACAGTTTGCCCTGGAAAGAATAACATGGAGAGAACACAAAGGCTGCAGGCTGGAAGCAGGACAACAATCACACTGTTTAAATGTTTTCTGAAATTTTTTGGTCATCTGGGTCGGGAGGGACCTACAGACCTTTCCAGTTCAAGTCCAACCAATAAACCAGCTCTGGCAAGTCTCATTCCTGAACAGGGACTCTAACCCCTGACCCTCAGATTAGGACTCTGATGTTCTCCCATTTAAATACACACCAAGGTCCTGCTCTACTCTTGTTCAAGAGAACTGCTCCCTATACACTTGTAAGCACACTCAAGATAGTGCTGTGTTAGTCTTACAGTAAAGTGTGGAGAGTTGAGAGTATTGCTTCTCCCTTAGGGTAAAGGAAATTTCACATTGGGAAGTTGCCTTTCAGAAAGAGTGTAGTTTTGTACTACTCTGCTGTCTTTTGGGTTTGATAAAATCATGCAGATATTTTTCACAGGTATTTCAAATCTGAAAACCTTCTTCAGTCATGTAAAGATAGATAGACACTTGAAATCAATCAGACTTAGATTATAATTATGGAGAAAGTTCTTCTGGTAGCAGTGCCCTAGGGGATATTTTTTTCTTCTTTTTTTTCCCCTCTGCTTCACATTTCTGCTCTCTCAGCTGCAGCAGTACAGCCTGTTTTAAGAACCCATGACTTTCTCTTTTATTTCACAAACCTCCAGAGTGGAAATCAGACTCAGAATTAAACATCCATGCTCCTCTAAGTGCCTGAAGAAGACTGGAAACTTTGAACCAGGAATCAGATCCATAGCAGGAAGCAAAGAAAAGTCACTCCTAAACAGTATTCCCTTTTTTTTTTCTTTTAAGTTGCAGTGAATATCAGCAATGCAGTCACTAGTGTTTCAAGAAGCAATCTCATTGTTTTTCCCTCAAAGATGAAGCTCCTATAGAAAAAAAAAGGAATTGCCATTTTCTAAAGAGCTTGAGAACATTAGCAAGGCCATCTAGTCCTGAACCATGCATCCAAAAATAGCCAAAAGTTGACTTTGGTCATAGAATCCCACAACAGGTAAAGAACATACTACTTCTACCAGATAATCTTTCCCAGCTTCAAGCCTTTTTATACCAAGGGCTTCTTAGGATAAATTTGTGGCTTTGAATTTAGTAACTTTCAAAAAATATCACTTCAAAGAAGTTGCCTTTTTTCCTTTGAAAATTCTGAGACCTCCTGTGACCGGTAGTTCCACCTCTTAACTTCAGACTGTCTGAGAAAACATCTCCTGTTTGTTTTGAGAAAGTCACATCCTGACTTCATTTCATGCAACCCAAATTCTCATCCAGCAAGCCACAACAAAATCTAACATGGCAGCAGTGTCATTTTTTCATGTGGGGTTCAGGCAGAAGCTTGTTAATTTCTAAAGATTTGGAAATGGATTGAAATATAACTGTATGAAATACCCTATTAACTCTTGCCCTACATTTTATATTTTTAGAAAGAATTTAAACTAAACTCTTGAAGCCTGCTGCCTATGTTGTCATTATAGATTTTTTACTTCACTGGATTATGACTTTTGAAAAATTCACCCCATCTCTGTTCAGCAGGGGATTAAGCTTCACAGAATAAATTAAAGTGGGTTAAAAATGTCTAACAGAGTTTTAAGACCCTTGTATTATGCCAGTATCAGAGAGTGCTGCTAACTTTGAAATGAAAGTCTGGCTAGGTAAATAAATTTTGTCAAGGATCTATTGTTCTTGTTCCACATTCCTATAAGCCTTCTTTTATTAATATTGGCTTCCCATTTTCTGCATACATGTAGAAGTTAATATTAAATAAAATTAGTTTTTATATGAAAGGCCACGGAGCAGCATTTTAATCAAAATTTGCTCTGTATTTTTCTTCATAAATTCATATATGACACAATAATGAAAACACCCAATTTCATACAGGTAAACACACCTTTTGAAGATGGTGAAAAAGATTTTAACACATGATACCCCAATACTATACAATGGAGAAAGCCACAGTGCACTATTAAGATGCTCTATTAGTATTACACACTTTCTGTGTAGTTTCCAGTCATCCAAGTTTTATTATATTAAAATACTTCCACATTTTACCCACATATTTTGCTGCCCATATATCTGATACCATATTTTTACAAAGAAAAAGGCTAAAATGTTCATACAGCTGAGTCACTTTCTACATAGATATCCCACATAGGTGCATTCTAGAAACCTGAATTTGAACAAATATGTCTTTTGAGGAGACTTAACTCCCAATGATTATGGCAGAGCATACATTCACACACCAAGAAATTCTATCTATGTATCTGATGCTCACTAAATGCAAAATAGGGGTTGCACAATTACAACATTCTATTGAAAAAGGATAGACTTAATTTACCAGTTGTTCACTCTGAGTTATTCACTTAATAAAAACAGCAGAATACTTCAGGAAAGGAATTTTCAAAGCACAGATGAAGCTGTTTCAAGGTTCAGTATGAGTTGGATATATCCCTGCTAACTCATACCTTGCACGCTTGCCAGATATGCAGACTGAGTTCTTAGAAGTCTTCTGCAATCACATAGAAGGTTTTCTTCTCCTTGAATTTAAACCAGAATTTAAACCTTTCTAACTATGTTTAATAGACATTGATCATTTATTCATTTGGTCAATGGATACCTAAGTCTACTAAAATTCAACTCTGAGGGAAGTGTTGTGTTTCTTTAATGTTGTAAGGAAGAGGAATATTAAACAGCTGTTCTGTTACAAGGATACTCAGTTTTCTCAGTGGTTCTGTCAAGGCCTGGTAATCTTTAGAGGAGACTACTCAGCAGCAAGAAGCTTTGCTGGGCTGCACATTGTTTACCTGGCTATGAGGTATGCAAATGTTCTGCAATGCTTCCTAGTGCAAAGATGTCAAAAAATATGGGTTGTCCTATTGGAAAATCAGAGTTTACAAGACCCAGGTAAAACTTATTCTCAACTGAAATCTGAACAGACTCTACAATCAGTGTACATTTGTTCAGTTGGGATGCAGGGAGACCAAGTAGCACAGAAAAAGTACCATCATAATAGTCTTCATTGCTTGTCTTTCCATGACTTTGGACACAGGTATCAAAGAGACCTATTATGCTGTTCAAAGGAATACAGTTACAGTATACTAGAAGGAGATAATGGACAGCAATTTTTCTACCTCATGTAATTAGTAATGTTCATTTAGTATGATACCACCTTGTAGTGACTACCCCTGAACTTGCACAGACCAGTTTTTAGGTCTGAATTTATCCAGACACACATTGTGAGGGAACCTAACACAGGCAAAACAGAATAGAACACCCTGCAGAAAATTGGTGTTGTTTATGCCTGATAGTAGTCTTGTATTTTATTCCTGCAGTAGTATCACACCTAATTAAAAGTGAAAATTAATAGCCAGAAGGATTAATAAAATTCCATATGCAAATATCCAGCTCATGAGAGTTATGGCCCATTGCTGGTGCTATCACTAAGGTCATTAATTTAAATTGAGATGGGTTAAGAGTCCTTTGGGAACTGACACATGAGTTGAAGGAGGTTATTCCTTGATAAGTTTTTCACACTGAAACAAAAAGCTCAGGAAGAAAATATTCAAACATTGCTTCAGCACACCATATTCTAGGATGATGAGCAATGCTGTGAGCTTGTCTGGAGAACTATGAGTCCTCTCTGTAACATACATTGATACATTGCTTTAATTTCACATTAAGATGTACAAGAAGCAAGTTGAATACAAGGTAGTTCAAGGTCTAGTAAACTGACATCTTTGGGATTTTTTTTTGCTGACTTCTGCAGAGCAACTTCAAATTACAAAAAAAGGCTTATTTTTTTTAACTAAAATTTCTGTACCAGTTTCATAAACTCTTCAGAGCTTTTCCAGTCTTCAAAACAGGCCCAAATATTTCCAGTTAGGAAGAAATATTAAATCAATTTATAAACCTAAACACCAGAACCCTAGTCCACTGTTTACAGTGGTACAAATACAGAACACTTTTAGTTTATCATCTTTTCAGCTGATCTCAAAACTAGCTCCAGTGTCTTAATCCATAACTACATTTCTAGGCAGGGTGACTAGAAGAAATGTAGTCTTTAAAAGCAAATTGTAATGGTGTGCCCTACACCTATGAACTTTCTCCAAATGCTGATGGCTGAAATATTTTAAGTAGCATAGTAACAGAATGACTGCAGAGTAATAAAGGAGTGATGGCATTATATTACCTTTCCTACATCAAGAATAAAAACATAAAATTTATTATTCTGACCTTGTATCACAAGGACTCCCTGGGTATGTGAAAAAATTCAAATGGCCTATCAAAATGGACTTAGACTAAAGGGAAATCACCTGCAGTGTGGTTTCCACAAGTTTTTGGAAATTAAAAAAAAATTTCACAAAACTTTAGAGTGCAAGAAAATTAGTCTATAATCCTTAGAAGTTGGGGATTTAGTATTTATCAAATACAATGTTTTCATATTCTTGAAGTATAACAAAATCTAGTTTCAGGGAGAACCAGACATTATTGTTAACAAATACGCATGAGTCAGGAAATGCCGTGGTACTGAAAACTTCCAGAGAGCTTCATCTTTTTTGACTGATACTTGGAGTCCATTCTGCTTTGACCTCAGAACTGTTCTGAGCATCACCACCTTGACTGCACTCAATTATCTGGGCCAATTCTATCTGCAGTTCCACTTGTACAGCTTCCTACATGAACAGGATTTCAATTGAGTGGTTCAGACAGGAATTAAGTTCTTTGCCTTTCAGAGAATAAACATTTCTTCAAAGAGAGGTCAAGATCACTGTATTTTAATATATTCCTATGTCTGCTCAAAGAAGCATATAACACTTCCCCATTGTCTCATCCCCAGTATCTGTGTGGTCGAGCAGCAGCACAAAACAATTTAACCTTAGCAAGCAAATTTCATTTGTTACCTGCCAAATGCTGATACAAAAAATAACTATGAAAAAACTATAAAATGCTCATTCTGAGGCAATAGCTAACATGCCTTTGCTATAATATACTTGCTAAATAACATTCAATGAACTCATAAAAGCATTTAATTTAAATACAAATGCTAAGCAGTTCCATTTTTCAGGTAGTAAATGGCACTTGCTCGTGTTTCTTTTAAATGCACTTGCAGAATCCTTTCAAACCTCACAGCTGGTGTTATTTATTATTGCTGCTACTGCAAAGATCACAGACCACCCTGTTCCAGAAAGTAAACATATATATATAGTCACTGCCCTAGAGAGTTTTTTCATTGCAACAGATTTGGCAAAGGTGAAGTTAAAAGAAGAAATATTGGTCATGTCCTAATGGTTGCAGACCTAATAGCTGGTAGTATAGTGGGCATTTCAGCATTTCTTTCCAATGTCATATCCAGGATGGTCCAAAAAACTCAAACAGGACTCACTAAGTCCATCAAGAAGCCTATAAATCACTTGCAGAAGATTAAAATGTTACAGTTTTCTTCGCTGACAACCACTTAACAAATTTTTTAGCAGATTTATGCCACATTACTCCTGCTGAGGATTGACCATATTTATTTACAATTATTAAAAAACTTCCCATTCTTAATTGCAGGTTCTTCTGCAGAGCACTTCAGCTATGTTTGTGGACCAGAATATAGAATCATAGAATAGTTTGGGTTGGAAGGGACCTTAAAGATCATTGAGTTCCAACCCCCCTGCCATAGGCAGGGACACCTCCCACTACATCAGGCTGCTCAGTGCCTTGTCCAGCCTGGTCTTGAACACCTCCAGAGAGGGGGCATCCACAACCTCTCTGGGCAACCTGTTCCAGTGTTCCACCACCCTCACTGTAAAGAATTTCTTTCTTATGTGAAGTCTACATCTACCCCCTTCCAATTTACATCCATTGTTTCTAGTCCTCCCATCTGATATCATGATTTGATATTACTCAGAATTAAAGATTGCTTAACATATCAACAGAAGATGCAGATATTCTGGGAAAAAAAGAGAGACACTGCAATTTTCGAGCTTGTCCTTCAGTCTGGAAATGGCTGTACTTTTTGTTATGGGGAAGGGTAGTAAGGGCTGCAATGCAGCCTCTGTGCCCGTTTCATTATTGCCCATTCTAATCAGATTGCCAGCAAGGGATCATTAGGAGTTTGGTGGTTATGATGTAAAATATCTACCAGGAATTGGATTTTGATCATCACTTAATTTTACATCTGTTTCCCACTAACCAATGGAACAAAAGAGAGCTAATCACTCTTGACCCTTCCTGGATTTGAACTAGCAATTTAATTGCTAATCCCTACTGAGGGACTCTGAAGAATGCTATAGAGCCCCTGAGGCATGCAACTTGACCCTCTCTGTTCAGCAGTGGGCTTGAACCAATGCCATCAAGAATATGCTCAAATTTGACCATGTTAATTACAGCTTTGGCCATAGTTTCAAGATAAGGTATATATGAGACTTTCAATCTAGAATATTCAGAGTATCTGCCAAGCACTAGAGAGTCTGTGTGAATCAAAAACTCTGTCCAGACAGCAAGATCTTGCAGACTCACATTACTGCACTGTCAGTTTGCTTCTAAAATATGCCAAACTTCTGGAAATTAAAATTCTTAAGGGCTGGGTTAAAATCTGTTAGTTTTGGCTTGTTTCAAAATCTTCCCCCAGATGGTAATATAATTCCAAACCAGCTGAGATTCACTTTGTGTTGATTTTCATTGTAAAAAGGATCATATAGCAAAGAGATATACAAAAGGTTTTCCCCTCCTCAAATTTCAAGCTACAGCATGAAGAACATTTTCTTTGAGGTTTTTTTTTTTCTGAACATGATTAGCTTATTCTAAGTTCTTATCTACAGATAGGATCTTTTTCCTTGGTTGTTTTCAAATTTACATCAAATTATACTTCAGACAAACATTTACTAAGTGAGAAGGAAGAAACACTGTGGCAGTATGGTCTGCTATGCACTCAGGTCTTCTTTCAAAGCTTAAAAAATGGGAAAATAAGGTGTTCTACCAGAACACTGTTCACCAGATTAAAATGTCATTAATCTGATGCCCTGTAAATTCCAGGGCCTAATAATGTTGCAGTGTATCACATAGGTTCATGCTTCTCACATGTCTATGTCAATACCTGAGTTTTTTTACAAAATTTAAGATTGTAGCTAAGCCTAGAACAATATTTCTGCTTAAACCTACCTGTTGAAGACTTCTCTCTATGGGCTATACTTACTTTTCTGTAACAGAGTGCACTGTCACTGAAAACTGGAATGTGGAGCCAGCTGCCCGAAGCTTGTTCTGATTAATAACTCAGACAGAAATACTAGAAACATTCTTCAAAGCAGACAATCTGTGTGGACTTGATGCTGGCAAGAAATTGATGATTAGACTCATCTATTAGCCAAGCTTATTAACTTGGGCATCGTCCTTAGCTGATGCAGCTCTCTGCTTTCTGAGTCAGGAGATTCCTTATGCAGCTCTAGCTCAGTGGTCTGCTCTGTGTTTCTTGTACAGCATCCTAATATTCTTCATTTTTATCCATTAAAAAATGTAAATTTTCCCATGTAAATACAAATATATAGTTGTATATTTCCACTGAAGTGAGTAATTTCCTGTATGAATTGAGTTCAGGCTTTATGAATACAGTTACATAATGACTTTTGCAGGCAGGTAGTTCACACAAGGCTAGGTACCTCCAAGCTTGATGGGCTTAGATTGTATCTCAAGAGAAAAAAAAAAGAGAGCACTGGTTTTCTAGCATACACATAAATACAATTTACACTATAAGTTGACTGCACTTCATTGGAATTACTCCAGAATTAAACTGGCATGATCAAAGTTCTAATCTGCACCCACATAGTCAATACCAGCTTATTGAAATGAGTAATTCATATTTGTCAGGACTAAAAACAATTTCCCTTTCCTGATGTCCTGGTCATACTTGGGCAGACCTACATAGATTTAAAAATTATTTCTAAAATTAACTTAAGCCAAGAAAGGAGAAAAAACTTTTCACAAGTCTTGCACTGTGATTGGGTCAAGAGACACACATGAGAACTCACAGAAAGCTGACTGAGAAAGTGTGTTTTGTGTTGTGTTTTATTTCCTTGACTAGGAATTTTCAAATTTTCATACAACGAATCTCACACTAGTCTCTATTCAGCATTTCAGAGAAACCACAGAAAACAGCAAGAGCCATGAAAAGACAAAGGACTTTTGTATCATTCCCAGCTCTCCTCCTGTTGCTGCAGCTTCTCCAGGAGGGCAGCTTGCCAAGTCTCCAAAGACAAATCCCTTGCACAGGGCAACTGAACAATTGGATGGCTCAGTCTACAGGAACTTGTGGACATTATGCCAGGCCACCTGGTCTAGGGCATATCGAGGCATGGAGAGGGGTTGAATTAAATTTCCTTAGTGATTTTCCTTACACAGCTTCCCAGCATTTATCAGATCTCTGCCACCTGGAGAAGGTCTCTTGGTTGGTGTCTAGCAGAGAGGGGGAACAATGGAGCAGAATGCAGGTTTGCCATTCACATACCAGATTGACACTGGAAACCCCTAAGTGACTGCTACAATGGAAATGAACAGTTTTCCTGGAAAGAAGATGGAGAAACTTCTGGATGAGTTAAATAAATAAATAAATTCCCCATTCATTTCTGTGAAAATTAATTAAAACTTAGGGAGACTGAAATAGTAAACCTGCTACAATTAAACTAGAGGGAAGTTTCAACCCATTGTTTTCTCATGCTTTTTACCATACCAAGGCTCAGATGTTTGCAGGAACTTAAAATCATTCACCAGCAAACACTTTTCTCTTAATTATTAATAGAGTCAAATGATAATGACCTCAGCAACACTTGAACAGAAAACTACATGTAGACAAAAACATACAAAACCACTTTTACCCTTTACTTTGCAACACAGAAAAAAACTAGATATTTCTTTCCAATATTTGGGTGAAGCATTTCAATGGTTTGTTGATGGTACCACTATAAAATGTAGTGTGATAAATATTTATTCACTAGAACTTTTTTTAAACAGTTTAATGACACAATATAAAAATAATAAAATATTCAAATACAGCTCTTCTACTTAAAGATGTCAAAGAACTTTACAATCGAATCAAATCTGTCTGCTACCTAAACATTATTCTAATCATTAAAAATTGTAAATGGCAAAACCAAAGTACTGAAAGTTATCCAACTTCCTCAGAAGAACTCAAAATTGCTCTGAATGCCATTTGGACTGTAAAATAGTAGCATCAATAAAAATCAATCCAAGAACCATCAAAAACAGTCACACTGCATTTTGGTCAGGCTATTACTGCAGAAGTAGTCCTAGCAGAATAGAACAAGCAAAAGGATTTGTTTCAGTGGAATGAATTTTAAGGTAATAAATACATGCTTTTATCAAAAATTCAGGAAATAATTGCAAGATTAAAAATAGAAAGTACAAATAAATAATAGCATATTTTGAAAAGGAAGCACACAAGCTGAAATCCAGTAAACCACCTTAATTAGGCATAATGAAAAATGAGGCAAGACAGACAAGAATAAAAGCTTTCCACTACTGGTCCATCACTGGCAAAGTTGCAGAGAGAAATGAAGGTTTATAGTTGGTGTGGACCCGTGTGACACTTTCTGGAGAAGCAAGCTTTTTATTCAGAAAAGGAACAGATGTTTTGGCAGATAGCATAGAAAGAATCCTGTCAGAGACTATAAACTAGACTTGAAGGGAAGAAAAAAAAAGAGTGTGGAAAAAAACATGAAGTATAAAACAAAAGAACCAAAATGACATGGATAAAATAGAAATGCAGAAAAAAGACAAGGGCTTTGTTAAAATTGAAAGGAGAAAGTAAATGTGCTAAACTCCTTGTAACTTTGGAAGAAGTTTTAAGGCCAAAAAAATGAAACTTATCTCTCTTCCACTGACACAGCTCATTGCAGCATGAGGCTGGGAGATTAATTTTATAACTGCAGACAGAAATCAAATAAAAGGAAGAGTCAATGCCCTTTTTAAGCATCAGTAGAGGAAGATCACAAGTACACAGCCAATATTAAAATGCAGCCAAAATTTATGGCCAACATTTAAGTAGATTTGTACTGGAAGAACAGAAAATAACCAACTGTGTAAATGGAGATGGAATTACCAACATCACCTGCCTCTGCACCCAGAAGTTTTCTGCTTTCGTTTTTTTGAGATAAAGCAGCATTTTTCTAACCAAACAAATGTGTGTAAAAAGATTTTAATCTCAGACTCACCAAGCCAATTCCTGTGAATACCCTGTAGTCTTGATAAAGAAGAGAGTTGCCGAGAAATTCTCAGCCTACGCCATTCTGAAATCTACTGTTAATGAACAACAACATTTAAAAATACCCTCTTTAACTTCCAAGAATGGTCTTTTCTGAAAAATGTGCAGGAAGCCAGTGGTAAGATAGCAAAGCCATCAGCCAAGGTTAGTCCTGCCATCAGCCAAGAGCAAAGTACCAACTGAAGATACTATGGCATGACTTGGTACAAATATCTAACTTGAAACAAAAACATGGCTGTATGTGAGTTGCATTCTGAGCTGTGTATCAACTGTGCTCACTCTGATACTTAAACAAGTATTCATAAAGAATTCAGAACCTGTATCTCAGGTGTTCTGTAATAAATCTGCTCTCATGTCCTTAGCATAAAGTGAATTCAAGGTAGTCAAGGTTACTTGTGCATAAAGAAAAACCAAGAAGTTATCAACAGAGAGAAAGGTCATAATTCATACATCTTTTTTACAGAATATTTGAGATTACACCTTAACTTCTGCTGCAATAAGCCTCCTATATCCTAAAATAACACTAGATGGCTAAAAGAAATGCAATTTAACGTGCAGAACTTGAAGGTACCTTTTGGTAGACTAAATACAATGCTTAGATGTCATTCTGAATAGCATTTTCCATGAGGAGAGACCCATTCAATAACACTAAGAAGAGACAGTAACCCCTACATTAACATATTCAATAGGTGCCAATTTCTTGCACAACGAGATATAGAATGAATTTATACAAACAAGAAGCCATGAGAAAATTTTCTGTCAGAGAGATGTACAAGGAAAAGCAGCAAGGAACTGAATACAAAGTCACAGTGGAGTTGACAGGAAGAAATAAGAAGGTTCAACTACATAGAAAATTGACCATACAAGCACTTCTTCACATTCCATATGTATTTCCATCAGTGGCTTCCATTTAAAGTGTTCTCAGTCTTCATTAAAAACCAGATTTTCCTGTCTGATAGACATGAAAGCTCAAATTCACATCTGCAAATTAACTCTGTTCTTTCTGCTTCATACATCAACTATTATGTGTCACGTTAGTGCTGGAATTGTATCTTAGCTTTCAATTTGATGATTATGGCACATGAGGGAGATGGGAATGCACCTTGCTCTGCCATGGTTACATTTTTATTGACTTCACAGCACTGAATGGAGAAATTTCTTTTTGTCAGCAATCTAAGCAGGTCTGACTTGGAGGTTTTAAAGGGTGCAGATCTGTCATCAGGGTTTGCAGTGACAACAGGATGGCAAAAAGAATTTGCTTATTCTAGGAAGTTACTGCAGCTATTTAGGTACAGAAACAGAAACTTTTACATCAGAAGCATGAAGTGATGGCAAGGTAGCAGAATTCCATCAGCCTTTTCTGTGGGGAAAATACGCTGCTTCATGAAAAAAAAAGGAAATTGCATTCTTGCCATCAACCCACCACAGCACTTCCAGCCTGTCATTCATCACTGAGCAACAGTATGAAGTAATCTCTCCAGTGGTTTCCACTGACTCTGATTTTGTGATATATGATCAGTCCTCCCTGGGAAAGTCTATAATCTCCCAGTTTAGTCCTTCAAATTCTAGAATCACAAAACATAAAATTAAGCAGGTTTTTTCCAGCTCGCTCTATCACAAATTCTGAGGCATCTAGCAGAGTCTTTCCTCCTCCAGAGTCCTCAAAACATTCTTTTGACTCTGAAAACTGGATTTGTGTTATCAGAAAAAAAAAAGTTTTTCATTAGTGATGTCTGATTAAAAGTAAACCTCTCTTTTTCGTAAAAAGGAAACAAATTAAACCACCTCAAACTGAATGGAAAAGCTGTAAGTCCAAAATGCCAGAGGATAGATGGATCGATCAAATAGACAACTAAGTCTTTCCATTAACTTCAATAGACTTTGGACTTGAGTCATTAATCAGGACTGCTAAGAACTTTAGGCCTTGTAGTGAGATTTAGTACTAGAAAAACAGAGGCAAAAAATGCAGTCTTGACATTTTCACTAGACAAGAAAAACTCAAGGGATGTACCCATAGCCATGACATAGTTGCTAAATTATAATAACCAGTTCTATCAACCAAGCAGGTTGATGTCAAAGTAAATATGGCATAAATGGCATTTTGTTCCTCACCAAGTTTCTTGACTGATTGTTGTGCTGAATGATTCCAAACATCATTTTATTTTCATTTGGGAACTAAATGCTATAGCTACAATAAACTCAGATGTATATATTCCTTTGAAGAATTATTATTCTTCATGTATTTTTATATGGCCCATGTATTTTTATATGGACATTCTCAAAATATTAACAAAAGATTTTAAATTACAAAGACAATAGAGACCTTTGCATCATAGGTGTGATTTTTCATAGCATGCTAGAAAAAAATTGTATTCAATAACTGTATATATGTATCCTTGATTTTGCTTGGTTTGCTGCTATTATAGCAGCTAGAAAAACTAGTTATATGCCTACCACTGTTTCATCTAGATAATCCTCCTGATAAATGCTGATTTGCACATGAGAAAGTGTGTAACTCTGTGTGAGACTTGGCATTTATATTTTTTCCTCTTGTTCCTCTTACAGTTCTGTTGAATTCTCTTGTGCAAACCAGTTCACTGAACCTTCTTCCTGAGCTATCCCAGGCAAGTGTGGATTATTTTGCTTAGTTGCATTATAATGCCAAGTTCTTCACAGCTGCAAATCATTCCCTCTCTTCATTTTCCTCACCTATGTTTCTCCTTCTTTGTGTTGCTCTAGCAAATGAAGCTTACCATTATTCTGACTCTCACTATATGGCTGATGTAATTTGTTTTCATTTGTGTTTGCCAGTACCTGCTGTACCTGCTAACTCCAGGATTCTTTCAACTCCTGAAATTAATGATCCTTCCTCATCCAAATAAGCTGAGCTTCTCAGTGGTTGCTGCAGCTGGCACTGACCAACATTTAACTAAAACTGGCACAACTGTACAGTAGGTCTGCTGGGCACAAAGCTTTCTTGGTGGCAGCAGACCCTCAGAACATTTTGCAAGGAATCACCAGCTATGAAAATTCACAGGGGTATGTTCACACAAAGACAATGCTGGCTGACTAGAAAAGCTTTCAAATTTCTGGTCTGTTTTAGAATGCACTATAGATAAATCTTCTTAAAATCATCAGCATTTACATCCCTGTTGACTTTTAATCTAATTGAGGCAGATCTTCCTTTGCTGAGTCACTTCTGCCTACAACCAAAAAATAAAATTCTGAATATGAATGTTAAACTGTTACTATCCCCAAGAGCAGAAGTGATGCTTACATATCAGTAATTCCCTGTCTCCTGATTTCTAGTCAATTTTAAGTCCACTATCATCCTCCTCCTATTATAATATGATTTTGCCTACACCTGTTCAGGTTCTTGTGTTTCTCATCTCTGGAACAGACTCCACCTGCCCCTGGAGTTTTGTGAGCCTTCAGACATTCTAATATCCTGATCATCTGTTCAGGTATGGTCTTGATTTCCCTCAGTATTTCATTTTCCTCTCATAGGAAATTTCATTAATTTCTAGCATCTGTCACTCACTTTATTGGGAATGTTAAGGTAAATCATTAATGTAATGTCTAGGAGTTCTGTCATTAATTATGCTAGTTTCTAACTCCTGCTATCTTTATGGAATTCTCACACAAAGTACTTTAATTCACAAAACATCTCAGCATTTCTTTTCATGTGTTGACACATTCTGTAGGCTTAGGCTTCCCACAGCAAACAAATATTTGCCAGTTTCTTCCATAAAAGCTAAAAAATAAACCTATAGTGTGCACTAGTTCTTCCCAAACCTCCTATTAACTACCTGGTCTCAACTGTGGCACATATGTAAACTCCTGATTTTTAGGGAAACTCACCATTTTCTGTCAACATTTTGATGTAGCCAGTCTTGATAAAGAAATTTTAATGGTGAGGTTTATGTAAAATTCAAGGTAACCAGCTAAAGCTTTGTCAAACTGGAAAGAACAGTAGTGAGCTTCTGTCACTATGGCTACTCACGTTGTATTTTCATAAAAAAGTCAATGGATTTTTGTGCATGAATATCATTTAAAACTTTTATTGCCTTCATTCAAATAAAAGATTCTTAGTTTTACACAATAGCAAAAGAGGGACAGACCACACCATTAACAGAAAGTTCCTCTAAATACCAGCCCTTGCTTTCCTTCTATCTATGAATGCTCTCTCACATGCCTCTAGAAACTGAGATCCTCCTTCGTAAACAAGTCAATGTCCTACATTATACACTTCAGACTAAATTCTGTGCATATAGCATCTTCAATGATGTCCATTCCTATTCATCCACACAAAGGTCTTGTCCAGCCTGGTACATCCATCTCAAATCTCCACCATCGTATCATCTGTTCTGGGGTGAACTCTGATCCTCTCACTCAGAATCCAGTGGAGCAAAAGTGTCAGCCTCTTTGACCAATGCCTGTTTATGATTTTCTAAAGAATCAGATATAAGCCATTTGCCTTCATCATCAAATTACTTCTCATTTTTATCCTACCTATCATCTCCAGTGAGCTCTGCCACCAGACAGACTGTACTGTTGGCTTCTATCATCCATTTGTCAGATATTTTTAAACAAGCTCCTCTGTGATTCTTTTCCAAGCATCTGCCACACAACCTCATTATCTTCCCTCAAATCCCTCATTAAAACTCTCTTGCTGTGATGCCGACAAAAAACATGAGGAAATGTTTAAACTAATAATACACTGAGACACTTTCTCTCACACTGACCAACATTGCCTCATTGTTTCCTTGTGCTCCTTTAGCTTTCTAGGCCCATGTGTTGTCTCTTATCTTTTATTTGAATCACAGCCTCCCCATGTGGTCCTGGCTTATGACTTAGAGCTCTTTGGTGCTGATAATATAAATAATAAGCAGAAGAAAAGGCTTCTCCTTCTCATTATACTCTGCTAGCTCCTGAAAACATGTTCACACTTCCCTTTTGTGTTCATTTCTAGCAAGTAATTATAAAAAGCACTACATTATGATCTCAAAGTACTCTCTCTCTTTTCAGAAGGGAACATATAAGTGAGGGACCAATTCATCCTCTATTCAGAAAAAAATATTTGTAAAGGAAAACTATGGGTAAGAAGGGAAAGCTCGTGTTTCAGCATATTTTTTTTCCATAGAAGACAGAGAAGTTCAGACCCCATTTCCCTTCTATCCTGTTCCCACCCTTGGGACAGAATGAACAGTAATCTCTTTAAGGGGAGGGTGAGGTCTTTCCTATGGATCAGCACTTTCCTTCCTTTTCTCCTTCCCTGACTGCAGCTCCTTGCTGGGTATAGTCCATGTCCTGCTGCTTTTGAAGACACACATTCCTGCTCTGGCACTCCCATGGACAGGAAGTGTTTTCCTTCAGGAAGGGAAAGAGATTTTTTCTCCACTGATGACAGAGAGCAGAACAAAATGCAAATGTTTTTCTCATCACACACTTTAGTGCCTCTCAGGTCAACATTATTTCCATTTTTAAAGTTATTTGTAATCCTCCATAATACACAAACCCAAAGTAGCTCTGCACCTTCACCAGAAGTCTCCTCTGCATGGATGTCAGAGTGACACCAAGGGTTGAAAGTCCTACTTTAGCTTTTAAGTCCTCTACATATGACCTTAGCCATGGTATTTATCCTTTCACTCTTTTATCTCTTTCTGACTTTTTCACCAGACAAATCTAACACTCATGCATTGCAAACAACCCTGTTTACAAGGAGAGGTATTATTCTCCAGTCTGACTTGCTGTCATTTTGGATACTACATAGACATGTAGAAATTACTTCAGACAGTACAGTTCATTAACAAGTTCAGGTGATAACTGTGTTATCACCTGGAGAAGAACCTTATCACATTTCTACATCTGAGAAAAAGATCTAAATTTATACATCCATCAAAGTCTCTACAGATATCAATAAACCATACAGCAATTACTCACTTGTGCATGTAAGTAGTCACTTTTGACTCCTATCTGTTCTACATGGGCAAAGCCACAGAAAGTCACAGACTTCACACTGCTCAAGTGAGATGGGAGTTCAGGAAAACTTGATATTAAATCTCTCCTCTGTGTTTCTATTCTGTAAACAAAGAACACTAGTAACGTAATGCAAGCTGACTAACAACATTGATTATGTTCATTGAAGACTAGACTCTGCATCCTATCCTTTTCATCAATCTGAGTTATGGGAAAACAGTTTAATTATGAGAATTTAAGCAGTCATAGAGATTTAGGAGTTCATTAATCCCAATGCACATCCACAGGAGGTAAGCCTGGAAGTGCAGCTCAAGCACTAGGCAGAGCCAGAGGGTATTCTAGGACAGAAACAGTTTGGAGACAATGTAAGTACAGGTGAAATCTTTGCCTCCTCAAGAAGCCTTTCAGAACTGCAAGTGCAGAGTTTCTTTGTGTTCCTAGAGGAATGAGGCAGCTCCATGCTGTTAGCATAATCACACTCCACAAAGACAGCAAATGCAAATGTACTGTCCCCCTTTTGATTTCATGTTGACAACATTGTGTTAAGCCTGATCAACCAGTTTCCACTTAATTTTGAATTATTGTCTCAAGAGAAATTCAACTCCTTATAGCTTTCATGTCAGAAAGATATTGGAAAAATAATAATGAATAATTCAGTCTATCAGAAAGCTCTAATTCTGATAGTCAACACCTGGTAGTGCCTTATTAGAAGCTATGCAAATCTGATTGATACACATAAAAAAAGAATGGACTTTCACTCCATGTGGTGTATACATGAAGGTTCCTGTGTTATAAACCCAGCAGCTCAGCTTTGACAACTCCCAGCATAAATACTTTCTTTCTAGACAACTCTTGCTAGCAAAATTTTTCACTTAGTCCCTGCAGTTTCAGAAAGATACCCACAGCAAACTGCTCTATCTTAAAAAGTTGAGCTACTTTAAGAAGAAACTAAAATACTATTTGGGAAAAGAAAGGAAAACAAAAAAAAAAAAAAAAGGAAAGAATAAAATCCCACAACAATAAAGCACAGAATTTCCTCTCATTTTTTCTGACTTTCTTCAATGGGTTTTAATAATTTTCCTAATACTGCTTTCAGTGTGTCTCACATCAATATCAATTTCAATCTGTCCAAATTCAAGCAGAGATCTTCACCTGAAACTGTGTTCTCGTTTAGGAAGAAATGACCTTGCAAGATGGCATGAAGGGTAACTCAAGTGATCTGAAGAAATGCAAAGTATGAACAGTTCAAGATTTTAGAACTTGGTTTTAATTATTTGTGTAATACTACGTACAAAAAATAGTACAGAACACTTCATTTCAAAAGAAAAAGCAATAAAGTCTTCATGTAACAAATGAAGTTAAGGAGGAGAATCAATTACCTGACCTCCAGTCTATGGAGCCAATTTAGAGTTATGCACCATTTACAAAGATCTTTTGAATAATTCACTCAGGGGAAAAAAGTTCAAAAAGTTCTGTCCAATAAAGCACAAAGCTTTACAGTTCATTTAAGCCATGTTTCTTTATGCACAAGTGGCCATATCTCCATTATGCATTCAAGGGTGCACAATCACAAAACAAGGTGGACTGTGACAGAAAGGGACATGACCTGTTCCAGTATACAAAATACATGCATTACCAGTGCTCATTTAGTTGAGGAAAAGTAAAAGAGGAATAAAATGTCAAAATCCCTAATGTGGCTTTAACTTAAATATTCATTTCCTCTGAGTGTTTCATTTTGAGCTTTTCTGCAATAGAAATAAAGGATGAAAAGAAATGTAACCACTTAGGGAAACTGCCCAAGACAAGATATTTGTGCTAAAACTTCAATTTTCAGGTTTTGTGGATCCACATTATTTACAAACTTCTGTCACTGTCCTTGCAAGGTAATATAAATCATCACCCATAAAGGCTTTTGATTACTTAGGTTTCACAGGAAGAAATAGGTAGCAAATCTATAGGTAACTAAATCCACTGGCATAATTTAATAAATTGGGCAAAAGTGAATGAATAGAATTTCTAAAGCAAAATAAAAATACAAATTTTATAAACATTCTCTCTTACTAGTAATCACTCTGCCCAAGACACCAGGAGCATCAATTTTCTCTAAGAGTTCATTGAAGTGTAGTCTTCTTGTTCAATTTTTCCAACATTTCACCCCACCATGAGGGCATTTGGTGTGCTAGATGGAATACATTATTGGTAGTAGTGGTATTAGTAGTATTATTATTGGAGATACTTGCTATGGTGTCATGGAGAGCACTGGCAAATTGTACATTTGTTGCTCAGGCAAGACTCAACCCATGCAGAGGTTTATATTGTTTCCTTCTGATTTTAGAGAGGTTGCTGCTGCACAGGAATTTTAAAAGTGTATCAATGCATGAAGTAAAGAATATCAATAATGAGAAAGTCTGATAAAAAGATAAAAGATAAAAATGGAAGTAATTTTATTACAAGGAATGCAGTCACAGAAATATGGAAAGAGCACTTAGACAAGCTCCATAAAGAGAATGAAAAGGGCTAAAAACAAATGGCCACTTTCCAGGCAGCTGAGCTAAATTTTGTAGAGATTCAAGAGGATGTCAGAACTCCTAATAACAAGAACCAGGTGTCAACAGTGTTGTTGTGAAATGTTAAAAAAGAAGAAGTTATAATCTTGGAAACCTCATTCAATAATTTGTTTGATATGGAGGTCTGTAAAAATGCTAAAGGAACTGAAGGAAGCAGGGATATTTCTAATGTCAAAAAGGAGGATAAAATGTGAAGAGACAGTCTGCTTTCTCTACTTATTATGATTCATGAAAACCTAGCTTTAAGACTTTTATATAGATTTTGCCCTTACAGGCAACAAACAATAGGAGAATGCAAATGTTTTCAGGCACACATAACATTTAATAAATCTCATCTGTATGTATCAGACATTTTCAATGCTTCAGTGACAAAGAAAAATTGTTGTATGATCAGCATACATATTTAAAATAGATTTTAAGAACTGTGTGATAACATTTCCCAACACGTCTTTGTAGTGCAGTGAAAGAGCTGCCTGACAAAATGATTAGGGCGGTACAATTGTGTGTTATATGATTGCTAAGTAGACTGCTGTGGGGGAAATTCCTACAGAATTTACCAGGAGTATGGGATTATGGAAGACAAAACAACATGTGGAAAATCATAGAATCATAGAATAGTTTGGGTTGGAAGGGACCTTAAAGATCATCGATTTCCAACCCCCCTGCCATAGGCAGGGACACCTCCCACTACATCAGGCTGCTCAGTGCCTTGTCCAGCCTAGTCTTGAACACCTCCAGAGAGGGGGCATCCACAACCTCTCTGGGCAACCTGTTCCAGTATTTCACCACCCTCACTGTAAAGAATTTCTTTCTTATGTCTAGTCTAAATCTATCCCCCTCCAATTTATATCCATTGTTTCTAGTCCTCCCATCCGATATTATGTTAAAAATTCCTTCCCCTGCCTTTCTGTAGGACCCCCTCAGGTACTGATAAGTTACTCTGAGGTCCCCTCTGAGCCTTCTCTTCTCCAGGCTGAACAACCCCAACTCCTTCAGCCTGTCCTCATAGGGCAGTTGCTCCAACCCTTTGATCATCTTCGTGGCCCTTCTCTGGACCCTCTCCAACAGCTCAATGTCCTTCCTGTGTTGAGGGCTCTAGATGTCTAGAAATGTCTAGAAGGAGCCTGCAGAATTCTAAGCACAATGTAGCAAAAGGTAATGTTGAAAAAAAATACTAAGTCTCAAGCAGATACAACAGCAAAACATTCAGCCACAGTTCTGGGGTGACATTCCAGTCACAAATCTCTTGGAAAATTGTTGTTATAATACTATTGTATAACCACATAAAATGCTGACCAAGGAGAAGACAGAAAACTATGGCAAGCACTGCTTAGAAGCTGTAATGTCAACGTGATGAAAGAGGAGAAATGAGAGTCTGAGTGTGATTCATCACAGTGGTATTCCAGTTACAACAGTTGGCCTTCATTGAAATTGATAGTTTCATGAGTATAATTTCAATACTGAGTCAGGTGAATGCAAACTCAGTAGTGAGTTTTGTTTATTCATTGAGCTTCTTTAGTTACAGCTGTTATTTATGGTGTGCCCTTGGAGTCATCCCTTGTTTGAGGTATGTTTCTGAATTATTGTCAGAAGTGACTTGACACTGTACTTCAATACACTAAAACTTTGCTTGCTGGTTGATTTTAATATTCATAATCATGCTGCAATTGTAATTTGTCTTTATTCTGTTTTGATTTAATTAAAACATACCTGAATAATTTTTGCCTTCCCTTTTTCTTTCAATGACCATTTCATGACCCTCTTCTCTATCTATTAATTATTGCTCTAGGCAGTTGTTAGATCCAGCTAGATTGAATTCTTTTGTTACTAGCTTTGATTTGATAAGTCATATTGTTATTTCAAAATCAGCAGAAAAGGCACCTGATACTCTTAATAGAGATTAGCATATCTTGCTGCAGACTTCTTTTTTTCCTTATTAACAAACAACTTCTAATAGGAAGAAAGCTACAAATTAGCATCTCTGAGTGAAAAGAAGGCTAAATAGGTCACTGACCTTGAAAAGGATCCCATGTAGAAATCAGGGCTATCATGTAGCATTTCATTATTATGAGATTTTCTTTAAGAGGCAAAGTTTTCCCCTGCTCTCCTTTTACAGATCATCAATAGCTATTTAATCAAGAAAAATTAGCTGAAGATAGTGTCATTTATCTAGGGCTATATAATGATCTTTACAAACATTTTGTGAATACAGTGTCAGAACTGAAAAATCTGCATGCAAGTTCTTTTATTTGCTGTTTTTCTCTACCTTAATGTCAGCTTACTGGATTGTGAAAACTAGAACTGAATATTACAGCTGTGGAAAGAATTGAGATATCTTTGAAATAACAGAATAGAACTCATCTCCATTTAGTACTCTCTTAAAACAAATACTGGATGTATAAATCAACACATAGAATGCCATAAAGTTCAACATATCTAGTATGAAAAAAAGATAAAAAGATCACAGCACAATTATGTATCAGAAAGGTTTTCTAATAGTTCAGCATTCAAATTGGGCATTGCTCAATCAAATGTCTTCCTTTTAAATTATACTTATTTATGAAATTTTTTTTTAAATGCACATCTGAACACATAAATTGCATTATACAGAAAAGTATCAGTGGCACTTGAAAATGAACAGAGCCCTTCATGAAAAATATTAAATATATTTCTAGAGACAATTAACTCAGACAAACCAAGAAGCCCCATTTAAGCTCTGTTTAAGTGATTTGTTCCCAAATTAAAAAGGAAGTGTGACTTATAGGGTACTTGTTCAAAGTGCCAGACCACAGTGATGTTGCTAAGACAAAAATGCAATGTTTTAAGTAAAATCCCTCTGTCCATTCAAGGATTTGATATGTTTTGATTAAAGAGGAAAATCTTTCCCCACATTCAAAGCCTAGAAATTCAAAGGTATAATTCAAATCTATAAACAAACAGAGCATCTGACATCATTGAGCAATTGAATAAAAAAAAAAAAAAGAAACAAAATGACACCACAAGAGATGTTAAATCCTTGCATGCAGCTTTATGACACCTCCCTCCATTGTTTCTATGTCATCATTATGTAATTCCAATGTATTTTCCAATATTGTTTACTTGTGAAATTACTCTAGTTGTGCCAAAGGACAACTGTAGCTGAATTATGAGTAAAACAACTTGTTTGTCTGAGTTAGATTTTTGAGATCCTCCTATTTAGTTTACATTTTGATTCTGACTGCCTCTTAGTTGTCTTTTCTTCTTTTATACCTATGTTGTGCTCATATCATAAGATCATATCACCTGGAGCTATGACTTCTCCAGAGATTCAGAGACAGATCTCATGAATACTTGCATAACTGTGTGCACACACCTACGCATATGCAAACCAAGTGAAATAAGAATAATGCACAAAGAATATTGTTTCCAAAGCAATATTTTGCACCTGATGTCACCCAAATATGCCCAAGAAGAAATAATATCATTGGTCTGGTAACTACAAGTGACAAACTGATAATTTGAGAAAGGCTCACCTAATCTGGAAAGGCTGCAGGCTTTTAAGTTTGACTCAGCTTAGAATCATAGAATCA
>VZTY01009777.1:2009-21599 GCA_013400935.1 Turnix velox
TCTTCTCTGGGAAAAAATAACTGGGGGGGGTCTGGAAGGGGAAGAGTGGCACTGATAGCCCCCGCAGGGTTTGTTTGGGAGGAAAATGTCCCCTGAGAGCAGGAGACGGTGCCTGCTCTTCGTGCTGCGCTCTGCCATCCCGGGCTGTGAGCGGGCAGGTATGTGGGCAGGGGGCTGGCAGGGCTCCCTCCTTTCCTCCACCTCTCTCTGGGAGAGGATGCTGGCCCTGCCGTCCCTCCCCCACCTGGGATTTGGCGGGAATGGGGTGTTTTTGGGGTTGGCCATGGAGCTTTCCAACTGGAGACCTTGAGTTCCGTCCCATTCTGACATGCTCTGGGATGAAATCCAGTGGCCACGGGGGAAAAGAGGGGAGGGGGTGGGTCTGTGTTTGTACCCGGGGATGTAGGAATTGCTGAGTTAGGGTAGGTTAATAGGTTACTGCTGGTCAGGAAGGTGCTCTCAGGGTGGGGGAAAATACACTAAAAGCCCTTTCAAGGCATGCCTTCCCCTGCCAGCAAACAGATCATGGTGCCCTTCAGTGACTGCAGGACATGGAGCAGAGCAGGATGCTGAGACCCCCCAACCTCCAGTCATTTAAGGGGCTGCACTGACTCTGTCCCTCACCACTGCTGGGTGAAGCTGTCCTGTAGAGAACAGCTTTACCCAGAAACTGGCACTCAAGTGTTGCTCCACCTCATGCCATCGTGGATCCAAAAGCCACGGCAGGCTCCTTGGTGAGACAGGCTCCATCTCAGGCAGCACTGCAGGACAAGCTGCTCCGGCTCGCCCTGCCAGACCTCGGCTTATCTTGCTCCAAAGGAGATGCATCTTTGTTGCTTGGCATCTTTATTTCCATGTAGCTTCTTGCTTTGCAGCTGTGTTGACAGGAGCTGAAGCGAAAACAGGTTCTCCTGTGGGTGAGGTGGTGAACAACAGAGCTGAGTCCCTAAGAGCTGAAAAGGGATCTGGTCTCTTTGGCAGTGGCGAGTTGTTGAGGTTCCTCAGGCTCATGGAGCCAGGAGGGTTTGGTGCTTCTGAAAAATAGGCTGGAGGGGCCTGAAAGTGGGTGTTGTATCACAGAGAAATGACTTAATAAACAGCAAAGGCAGTGGCAGAGATGCAGACAGGCCCCTGGCCATGCTGGGAACATGGAAGCTGCACTGAATGTGAATGGTCTGGGGGTGGCTGCACTGCAAGTTAATGTGTGACCTCGGCAGGAGAGAGCTTGGAGCCTGCAAACACTCCTCACAGCAGCTGGAAACAGGGCTGCTCTTGAGAGACAAATAAGATTTAATCATAGAATAGCCCAGGTTGATAGGGACTATTCAGACTGTTGAGTTCAACCATCAACCCAACTCTGACAAGAACCAGCTCAAAACTAAGATCTGCTCGTCCCTTAAATCCCTCCAGGGATGGTGCCTCAACTCCTGTCCTGGGCATTGGGATAATAACAATGCTTGATAACTCTTTCAGTTGTGAATAATTCTCCATAATATCCATCCTAACCCTTCCATGGCCCAGTTGAGGCCATTTCCTCTTGTCCCATCACCTCTTCCATGGGAGAGGAGCCTGACCCACCCTGGCTTCACCCTCCTTTCAGGGAGTTGCAGAGAGCCAGAAGGTCTCCTCTCAGCCACCTTTTCTCCAGCTGAATATCCCCAGCTCAGCCACAAGATTTGTGCTCCAGACACCTTACCAACTTGGTTCGTGCCTTCTCTGGACCCTCCCCAGCCCTTCAATGTCTTTTTTGGTGGTGAGGAGACCAAAACTGGACAAAGCACTCGAGGTGTGAGGTCATGAATTTTAGCCTCATATACTCAGGGACCCAGCTCTGAGAAAGGTTGGAGCTGCTGTGGGAAATGTACTCAGAGATGGATCCTTTGGAGCTAACAAGCCAGGCAGTGCCAGCACTGGGACAGAGCCTGGGTGGCCTTTTGCAGCCAGATTAGCACCATAAGGCTGTGAGGGGGCAGGGGGGCATAGAGGGAGCTGCCCCAGATTTTGAAGAGCACAGGGAAGATGAGCAACCACAGTCTGGAGGGACAAGAGGCTTTAAAGCAAAGGCAGACTCCAGCCAGTGGCACTCAGCCTGCTTGGCTGGTCCCTTGTATCTCCCTTCTCTGGAGGGTCTGTGCTAGCAAGGACCAATGGCTCCCCAAAGTGTCCTGTCACCTGCTCCAGTCTCCAGGCTCTCCTGTCTCCCCCCACCTTTGAGGGCAGGGGATTTGGACCATCCATCCCTGTATCCCTTGGCAGGGCAGGGACTGGCCACAGGCGGCGAGGGAGGGCAGGAAGGAAGAGGGGACAAGGAAGGGGAGCAGAGGGAGACGGACCTGTCGGGGCTGCCCGGCTCCTTAGCATGGGAGGCTCGTAAGGCTGTAACAGTCTGGGGCTAATTACAGGGACTTGTCTGCAGCCCAGACGGCTGCCAGCTGGGCTAATCACATCACACCGGGCTGGGCTGGACTCCGACACAGCCCCATGGATTCCCAGCAGCCCAGAGCCCTCCCCACTGTCACCCGATGGCACTGGGACAAGGTGCCCTGAGCTCTCTGGGGGGCTGGGGCCACTCGGGCACTGCCGGCTCTGCTGAGCCCATAGGGCACTGGAGTGGGGTAATTACCACCGAGGTCCCAACAGATGAGAGATGAGGGCAGCTCGGAGGATTAGTGAGCCCAGAACAGTTCAGGACTGGCAGCCACCTGCTGTAGAGAGGGAGAAGCAGAGCCATGTGTTACCCAAACAAGTACCTGAACAGTAGAGCTTGGAGCACTGAGCCCACAGAGATCCCCATTCAGCATCCCCAGGGACACACAGAATCACAGAATGGTTTGGGTTGGAAGGGACCTTCAAGATCATCCAGTTCCAACTCCCCTGTCATGGGCAGGGACACCTCTGGAGCAACCATGCACCAGGTTGCTCAATTCCTCATCCAGCCTGGCCTGAAACACCTCCAGGGATTGAGGGGGCATCCACAGCCTCTCTGGCCAACCTCTTCCAGTGTCTCACCACCCTCGCAGCAAAGAACTTCTTTCTTCTCTCCAGCCTAAATCTCCCCTCTTCCAATTTGCATCCATTACTCCCAGTCCTGCCATCCTGGACTCTATTCAAAAGTTCTACCCCAGCCTTTCTGTAGTCCCCTTCAGAAGCTACTATGAGGTCCCCCTGAGCCTTCTCTTTACTAGGCTGAACAACCCCAACATCTTCAGCCTGTCCTCATGAGGGATATGCTCCAGCCCTCTCTTCATCTTCCTGGCCCTCCACTTGTGCAGAACCAAGGATGGTTACTGGCCCAGCAGCAGCAGAGTGGTCCTTCACTGAGTCAGCAAGGCCAGGACTGCAGATAGACAGAAATGGGTCAGATGATTTCATCCCTGTGCAGGTCCCAGAGCTGAGCAGGGCTTGAAAAGCCTCTACAGCCAGCACTGCCATCTGCCTGGCCTGACCCCAGGGCTGGCAGACCCCAAACCCTGGCAAGGACTGAGTAGCCCTTTTATTTTATCCCACCTACCAGCCAATCTGTACTGTTAATCATTGACCCAGGTGCATGGAAGAGAAACCAGAGCTTCCTGAGGCTGACCCAAATCACTTCCAGCTCTGGAGCAGGCTCTGTGTGGGTGCAACATCCCAGTGGAGGGAGCTCACTGGGAGCAGCAGCCAGGGCTGGGGGTGTCACACCTCTGTAGGGGAGCACTGGGGATGTGGCTGCTGGAGCTGCCCACGATGGCCCTGACATGCAAAAACATCATGGAGCAGTGAACTGGTCGTTCTGGTGGCAGTGATGCAGGAGGACCTCAGTGACCGACCTGGGGGTTACCTCCCCTCAGCTCTCCACCTGAGCCTGTGTCAAGCTATTTGCTGTATAAAACACTTCCCAAAGCAGCTCCTCAAACCACTGTGGGCACTGGGGTGCATCCAAGGGTGTCCTGGGGCCCTTTGTTCTGCAGCACTGGGACTTGCCCCTGGAGCAGCAGCTCAGCTCCATCCCACACACATCCCACCCTCTCTCCCCACGAAGGCAGGAAGCACAGGCACTGGGCTGGTGGCCCGGGAGCCCCAGGAGCCACCACATCATAAACCATCTCGTTTTTGTTTTGGAAAGCTGAAGCAGGAAGGAAGCAGGTGAAAAGCGGTGCTTGGGGAGGAGGGGATGGGACCTGACGGGTTTCCACCGCGCCGCCATCAGCCAGGAGAGATGGTGGCTGGGCTGCCCGGCCGGGAACAACCTCTCAGGGCAGAACAATAGCAGTCCCAGGGGAATAAAGTATTTTCCACCGAATTGGGCTGGACCTCACTCTCCTCCCACTCCCTGCTCATGGAAAGGCCACCAGAGCAGGGGTTGGCAAAGGACTGGCAGCAAACAGGGAAAAATCTCCTGCTTGGTTGAGCCAAATGGTGCTTCACAAAACCCATTCCAGCTTGAGCACAGGCACGCAGGGTCTTCCCTGCTCAGCTTCGCTCCATCCCCATTCCACTAGTGCCTCCTATCCCTCCTGCTCAGCAGATTAAGACCCAGCCCTTCCAGGCAACCCCTCGACAGGGGTTTGTAGAGTAAGGAGAAGACCCTGAAAGCCCTTGGACTTCAGTGATTCAGCCAAGGGTCTCGAGGTCATGATGGCACTGAAACTCATCCCTCTGGGACCTGCTGTGGGGTCCTTCCCCAGGACAAGGTGCTGCTTGACCTGCTGCTACTTGGGGACAGGTCTGCGTGGGGCTGGCAGGACCTTGCTCCCCGCGGATCATACCAGCTCTACTCCTCTTTCCCCAGCTCATGTCCCTGCCGAGCCCCACATGGCCCCAGCAAGAGAAGCCTCCCCCCTGCGGCGGCACCACCAGCGGCCTCCCGCCCACCTCCTCTGACAGCGACTCGGGCTGTGCCCTGGAGGAGTACCCGGAGCCCCCCGCGGACCCTGCTCCCCCCGAGGTGGGCAGCTCCCTGCTCTGCCAGGGCTCCCTTCCCTCCCCCAGCTCTGGGGGTGGCATCCAAAAGGGAGGTACCTGCCGTACCGGGGTGAAACATATGTTTAAGCAGCCTCAAGCTTAATCTCCTTAAAAATCAGCTTGTGTTTCTCTTGTCCTAAGATCCCAGAGCGTTTTGGGACCCGCTCCCCGCAGCCTGTCCCTGCCACCGACAGGACCCGGCTCCGCACCAGAGCCCTCCTGCAGCAGCTGCCCCCTCAGGACTGCGATGTAAGACTTCTTTGTTTTGGATGCTGCCCACCCTGGGCTTCACCCACCATCCTCACCCCCCCCTCCCCACGCAGGAGCGGTACTGCTCTGGGCTCGCCGAGGAGGAGAGGAGGCAGCTACGAGCCTTCAGCGCCCGACGGAGGCGGGAGGCTCTGGGACAGGGATTGGCATGTCCTGTGCCAGGTCCCTGCCATGGCTGTCCCTGCAAGAAGGTGAGGAATCCCATCTCCCGGGCACTGGGCAGCAGCCATCCCCAAAAGCCAGCCTGACCCCAAACCCCGTGTCCCTCTCCCTTGCAGTGCGGCAGGAGGCTGAACAAAGGGGACCTAGGGATTTCAGCCTCCCGGATGGGGAACCAGTTCTGGCACCCGTCCTGCTTCTCCTGCCACTTCTGCCACCAGCCCCTGGTGGACCTCATCTACTTCCAGCAGGAGGGGAGGATCTACTGTGGCCGGCACCATGCTGAGCTCTTCCGACCCCGCTGTGCCTCCTGTGACCAAGTGGGTACTGGGCAAGGCGGTGGCTTTTATCCCTTTTTGCTGTTGTTAAAAGTTCCTGAGCTTGGCCAGAGGCTGCAGAAGCAACAAGAGCTGCTGGTGGGAAGGAGGAAAGGTTACACATAGAGAAGTTCCTGACACTGGGAGAGGGTGCCCAGAGAGGTGGTGGGGCCTGGAGACATCCAAGGCCAGGTTTGCTGAGGCTCTGAGCAACCTCATCTAGTGCAGAATGTCCCTGCTCACTGCAGAAGGTTAGACGAGATGGCCTTTGAAGGTCCCTTCCTACCCAGCATGTTCTATGGTTCTATGATTCTTCCTGACTTAGACAGTGTAGGGCAGGGAGGGCTCTTCCTCTCTCCTTGGCACAGCAAAGCATCCTCTAGGCTGTGGGGTTTCTAGGTGGGTGCTTAGAGGATGGGCTCTCTCTCCCTGTCTCCAGCTGATCTTCATGGAGGAGTGCATCGAGGCAGAGGGCCGGCGCTGGCACCTGGAGCACTTCTGCTGCCTGGAGTGTGACGCCCCGCTGTGTGGGCAGCGCTACGTGATGCGGAGCGGCCGGCCCTGCTGCTGCGGCTGCTTTAACACCTTCTTCGCTGAGCCGTGCCAGACCTGCGGGGACCCCATCGGTACAGCCCCCCGTTGTCCCATTTTTCTCCCTCCGTCCCCCCCCCTACCCCGGGGCAGGAGCAGGTGGGATGGGGGGGCTGGAAGGGCTGCGGAGCCAGAGCCCCGCGGCTGGGCGCGGAGGAGGACGGGTTTTGGCAGATGATGGTGGGAAGAGGCTCCCGCTCACCCGTGGCTGCCCCTCAGGTGCTGACAGCGAGGAGGCCACCCACCAGGGGCTGCACTGGCACGCCCGAGCCGCCTGCTTCTGCTGCAGCCGCTGCCGAAAGCCGCTGCGGGGGCAGCCCCTCACCTCCCGGCGGGGCCGCCTCTTCTGCTCCGAGACCTGCAGCCTGGGACGGGACGTGTCCTCCAACACCTCCGACTCCTCCGACTCGGCTTTTGCCTCGGCCCCATCCCCGGACTCGACGCCCCTCCCCCGAGCCGGCCCCGCCGGCAGGACCGTACCGGGGCCGGGCGGCAGCTCCGCGGCCGGGGGGTGGCAGCGGGTGGAAGGGGCTGGTAGGGATCCTGCTGCTCTGCTGGGCACGGGGCGGGAGGGCAGTGGGGGTGGGGACACCAGGTTCTGTTCAGCCCCGTTAATGGTGCTTTAGGAATAGCTTATGGGGTACATCGCCCCAGTTCAGCCCAAGGAGCACCCGGTGCACTTCCTGCAGTGCTGGCAGCTGGGGTTTGGTTGGTTCAACCCTTCATTGCACCCCAGGGCAGCACAGGGGGCCGTGGCAGAGCCTTCACTTTGCTCACCCATCTTTACTTTCCTTCTTCCAGAGGCATTTCTGGATCAGGCCCCAGTGCATCCAGCGTTCAGAAGCCTGCAGGACCAGGAAGCAGCGCCTAAAGAGCACAGCGGGAATGCTGTGCACACGGGGATGCTGGGACCAGTGGCCAGTCACCCCTCCAGCCTCCAGCCCTGCACTGAGGGTCCCACCGGGCCTGGAGCCTTGGGCCATCCAGTTTCAGGCAGCCCTGACCCCCGAATAGCCACAGGCAGTGGAAACCCATTCCTACTGACAGGCACATCCCCTGCTGGACACAGCCCACAGCCAGAGGACAGCGACTTGCAGGACATCACGGAGGAAGATGACTCCTGGTGTCCCACTTGCTCTTCATCTTCGGACTCGGAGGAAGAGGGTTTCTTCTTTGGAAAGCCCATCCCCAAACCTGGGATGAGCTCCCTGGGCAGCGAACTCCCGGGGAGGGCTGGGGACAGGACAGTGAAGCCACGGGGTAACAGCAAGCACTGCAGTGTGTCCTAACAGTGGGGAGGGGGGGGTCCTCGACCAGCACAGCCATGGTGTTAACATGTTCCAATTGTATTTTGAACACAGCTCAGGGCTGGTGGGGAGAAGTTGCTGGGATCCTTCCCCCCGGGCATTTGCTGGCAAAGCACAGCCTGCAATTCCTGCTGGCCTCTCCCGCAATTAGGAACAGGTAAAGCAGGAAGAGAGCAAAGAGCCTCCATCAGGGCACAGTCTCCCACCTCCTTCTCAGACAAATCGGGAGCCACCACACGCAGGGGAGGGTGTCTGGGTGCTGAGGACAAGGGCAATTGCCTGCATTGCCCTGCTGGGGACCCGTGGGGACAGGAGGGGTGCCGACCACCAGCGTTGGATCCCTGACTGTAACACCTCAAAGGCTGTTGGCAGGTGATCTCCATCCTGGGAGACACCGTGTCCCCCTGTCACTTCAGAGAGGGGATGGAGGGGACTGGGGGCAGTTCTGATGGTGCTGCTGCAGTCAAAGCTCCAATAAAGCTCAGCTGAGACCTTCACAGGAGAGACAATGCCTCTGCTCTGTTTCTCCCTACCCTGGAGGGGTGTGACCCCCGAGGGCAGCCAAGGCCCTGAGCTGAAACTGGTGGATCTGGGATGGGGGGTTCCCTCCCAGTGCATGCCAGCTCCAGGAAAGTGAGGCCAGAGTAATAGTGGAGCGGAGGGTACAAAGATCATGACTGGTTTATTATTTTATTTAAACCCAAGAACAATCTCCAGGCTTTGGGGACACATCCATATGAAGCAGGCACAGAGCAAGGAGCCAGGGCAGAGGGGATGTCCCCACAGCCACACTTCCTGCTACCACCCTCCAGTAAACCAGCTGCACATACAGGTGTGCCTCCCTCCTCTATCTCCAAGAGAGATGGTGGGACTGCACCAAGGTGTCTGCACTACCTTGACCTGGGGGCTCAGCACCTTCGTGAGCATCCAGATATAGTGGTATGCCCCCCCCCCCAATCAGCCCCAGGGTGCTGGAGGGGGAGGGTAGGTCTCTGAGCCCCAGAATCCCCTTCAGTGGCTGAGAGTGGCTGAGTCGTAGCTGTCAATGAAATCCTCCAGCTCCTGGAGGTGATGGAGCCAGCCCTGGCGGAGGTTGGCCCTGAGAGCCAGCCCCAGCGTTGCCTCCATGGAGGGCTCCTTCTGCAGCAGCATGGTGGCCACCACCGCAATGGTCAGGCTGAACTGCTGGTATGACTGCAGCAATGGGAGCAGCACTGGATCAACATGGGTCATTCCCAAAACCTCCTCACTATCAGGGATATTTTTTTCCCCGGGGCTGATCCACAAACCCCCAGGAGCATCTGTGCCCCTGCAGAGCCCTTCTTGCCCACAAGCACCTGCCCCTGCAACCACCAGCATGAGTTTCCCTCCAGCAACCCCAGAATTGCCAAATTCATATGCCAGATCACCTGGCATTGCTACTGCCCCATGGGGGTCCTGCATGTCAGGGTCCTTGGACAAGTTACTCCTCTATGTCTTGGCCAGTGGCCACTGGGACTCACCAGCTCAATCTCCTCTTTCCTGGCGAGGATGGCAGCGGAGCGGGGGTCTGTGGCAGCCGGGGAGGAGGTCAGAAGTGGGGAGCAGCACTGGGGCTGGCCACCAGCTACCTGGAAGGGAGGCAAAGGCAAGGAAGGGTGAGACGCTTCAAAGGGGAGAGGGACTGGGCAAAGCTGAGGCCAAACTGGGGCTGCTGGCACTTACTGCCAGTCAGGAACTGGTCACCCTGCAGGGGGACCTGCTGGGACCTTGGTTCCCCAGGGTGCCACTTTGCTACCCTTCCTTCAGGGGCAGGAGCTGCCCCATGCTGTCCCCTCTACCCCAGCCCTAGCAGCATCACCCCAAATGCCTTGCTAGCAGATTTTTCTTCCCCACTAAGCAGTAATTAAGATGTCCTACAATGTTCTTGTTTGCTTTGTTAAAGCTCAAATCCCAGGCTCATTCAGGCTCCAGCAGGCTCACAAGTCTCTAGCAATTTTTTTGCCCTTTCTCCCAGTAGCCTCCCATTTATCAGCATACTTGGTGCATCCGACATCAACACGGGGGCACTGCCTCCAGACAAAGCAACATTTTACTCTCAACACATTGTCCTGCAAACAGGGAGGCCAGAAGGATCTCCCTCTGCTCAGCTGCTCCTGGGCTATGGAGGTGTCCTTCAGCCAAGGGCACCACCCAGGGACAGCTTGGGGTGAGAGAAGGGGAATGGAGAGATCCTGACCCTTTACCTTCTCTGTCTCACTGGACCCAGGAGGGTGCTGAGTCGTTGGTGAGGTCTCTGGTGTGCTGCAAAGCTCCGAGCCAGGCTGGCCGGGCTGTGTGTCAGGCTCCATGGTAGCACCTGAGTTTTCAGATGGCCCAAGGTCACCAAGAAGCTGTGGGAGAGAAAGCAGCTGGAGAAAGAAGGCAGCAGCTGCATGAGAGTTGGGGGAGCCAGCACTGCCAGCACACCCCAGCCCTCAGCAGTGGCTTTGGTGGGCTCTCCCCCAGGGGGGGACATGCCAAGACCCACCCCATCACCAGGTTCTTCTGCCTCAGCTTCTCCAGTGCCACTCGGCAGCCACTGCTGTCCCTGGGAGTGTGAGCAGAGCTCAACACCCAGCTCTCCCGTGGAGATGGATGCTGTGCAGACCCTCTCATTACATTCCAGAGGGGCTGGTGGAGTGTGAGGATGTGACCCACCACTTGTGCCAGCCTTAGGGACACTTTGGCTGCATGGCTCTACCTGTGCAAAGCATCACAAGGTGCATTACAGAGCCCATGGCAAGGGCTGGCAAAGGGGGAAGAGAGGGATGCAAAGGTGACTCCCACCTGCCCCAGCAACTTCTTTTAGGTGGAAGAAGACATGTTTATACCTCAAGGTGCTCCCCTGTCCCAGCAGAGCACTCCTCTGGTGAGGCTCCTTCTGGCTCCATTTCCAAAGCAGAGGGACTCTGACTGTAGCTGTCCTCAGGTTTCTGCTCGGCTCCCAGCTGCACCTGGGGACATGTGATGGTGTGAGGTTGGGACACATGTCTGTCCTGGGGAGAAGAGCTGTGAGTGTGAAAAGCCAAAGGAAACCATGAGGCTTTGCACCCCTGAAGAAGAGACAGGAAAATGTCCATGCCTGATAGAGAGACAGCAAGGAGAACAAAAGGGCCAAATAAGAGAGAGGAGGAAACATGACAACTCAAAGGAGAGGCACTTCCAGGTGTGCAAACATCCCTGCCTGCCCCTGAACAAGGGGTGCTCTCCTACCGGTGTCACTCCTGCCACCTCCTCCAGCTCTGCAGCCTCTGCTGCAGCCCCAGGATGAGCAGACGAGCTCTTCTGAGGGGTGTCAGCTGGTCCAGGGGGCTCTGGGTCATTCTCGCTCCTCACCGGTGAGTCCTGGAGGACAAACATGCTGACATGCTGGTTAGGGGCACAACAGCACTGCATGGGGGCCACATCATGCAAACTTGGGTCACTGCTGGATGCTGAGATGGAAGAGGAGTGAAAACCCACAACCTGAGTCATCTGCTCACTACTCTGGGCATCGTTGTTGCAGAAAGTTGGCTGCTGTGGCTTTTGTTTGTCCCTTGGACAGCTCGTCACAGAGTGGGATGAAGAGGAACTGGAGGATGGTTGATTCCCTGCAGGACAAGAAATACAGTGGGAGCAACTCCTTGCTCTCCCCAAGATGCTGGTGAGCACTGAGATGTTGGAGTGCAGGTGTGGGTCCCCTGGTGGCCTCCAGGCAGCCAGAACAGAGTCAGTACAAACCTCTGGAGGGTGTGGGACACAGGGAGTACTGGACAAAGGTCAACTCTCGGTGGCCACGGCGAGGATGTTGGCGTTTCTTACCCCGGTGGAATGGGAAGCCATCCTGGAACCCACCTTGGTCCCTGTAGGACCAAAAAGCAGCCCCCAGGGGGTGTGTGAAAATTTCAAGTCTCCAGCCCTGAGAAGGGCCAGCTTCAACACTGCACTGCCCCATGGCTGTGCCCTGGAGCAGAGCTGAGCCCCACTTGTGACTCTACACTGTCCCCCCCTCCAGCCTTGGCACCCACTCTGGCAGGCTCTCAGGGGGATAGGGTGGATGCTCCACTTCACTGGGGAACTCAGGCCAGCCAAAGCAGTCGGGATCCTGTGGGCAAGGGAGTGGGTTCAGACATGGAATAAGACACTGCTGCTTCCGGTGCCGTGCAAGGAAAACTGTCCCATACAGTGTCATTGTCACTGGGACAGTGAATGAATAGTTCCTGCCCCATTTCACCCACTTTCTGCCCTCGATGGCCACTGCCACCCTCTCTGGCCCACCAGCCCCTCACCAGGTGCCATTTCTCTTGGAAGCTTCCCTCAGTTCTTCGGTTGCCTTCTCCATCATCCCAGGGGTATGGTGGGAAATAGTCCTGGGGACCCCATCTTCCGTCCTCATTCCCATAGAATCTGCCAGGGCCAAAGGGGTGTCTGGGGCCCCAGGGACAACGCTGCAACGGCAAATCACAGCTGGTGACAAAAGCAACTCACTGGTGTGTTTTGGTTTTGGTTCCCTCTTCCTGCCACAGCCCTCAGATCTTTCAGCTTCTTTTGTTTCTGGGGCAGCCCCTGGTTTTGGCCACCCCAGATTTGTAGATGAACCCTGACCATCTCCCCTCAACACATCTCCCAGCCCCTGCCCCCTCACCGGCCGCAGTCTGTCACTGTTCCTCCTGGACCAGCACTTCCAGGGTGGCTTGTGGTGGGGAGTCCAGGGATCCTGAGCATGGGGAAGCCATTGATCAGCGTGCCATGGAGGGAGCTGTGGACAGGGCACAGGGAGATAAGAGAAGGATGAGACCTTCACTTTCACCCTTGCACCAGCTGGATGCTGAGCAGACATGAGAAACCAGGAGCTCACCCACTCTCCTCTCCCAGACAAAGTCCCAGAAGATTCTTCCCCATACCACAGTGATGCTCTCTTAGCAATGGAACAAAAAGCTCTCTTCCCCCAATCACAACAGCAACCCAGGCTGCATGGCAGCAGGAGGGTTGCAAACCCACCTACCTCCCTGAAGAAGCCCCTGCTACTGCCCTGCTGTGAGTACATCTCCCCAAAAGCCTGTCCTGGCCCCAGTCACAGCAGGGAGAAGGTGCCCAGGAGGTCAGTGCAGACCTGCAAAGAGAGAAGTGTGGGTGAGCACATCATAGAATAGTTTGGGTTGGAAGGGACCTTAAAGATCATCGAGTTCCATCGAGTGACATCCCCCAGGATGTCACTGCTGTCTCAGTGATGGCTGCCAGCCAGGTGTCACCTGCAGCAGTCCCAGCTTTTCTGAGCCCACAGCATTGAGTCACCTCCAGAGCCACGTGCCATCACCACCAATGAGAACCCACAGGAGATGGGTGAGCCAGAGGACACACAGACCCGCTGCCTGTCCCCAGCAACGTCAGGGCTGCTCCCTCGGCTCCGGGCACACCATGAGGAAGTGGCTCCCTTTGCTTGCTCCCAGCCACAATTCAATCACCCTGTGCAATTCCCACGGGTCACATCACCCAGTGGCACCACCCTACCATTGTCCTGAGGGCTCCCAGCCAAGCTGCTCTCCTTCCCCAGCACCAGAGTGGGGACAAGCTGCCCGCTGGGTGCCCCCATGGCACAGCCAACCCTGGTGGAAGTGGAGCTCAATCTCGCAGATAAACACCTGGTGTCCAGAACAGAAAAGGAAACTGGGTGAAGATGTGGTGGTTGGTGCTGTCATGGCACTCGCTGGGGAGGAAGGAGAAATGGGGCAAAGGCCACACCCCCCCATTCTTCCGCTTGCCACCAGAAATGTTCCGTACAGCTCCTCACAAGTAATGGTTTGTACAACCACAAGGAACAATTGTTTGACCTCAGTCCCACCCCTTCAGGGTGAACAGCAGGAGTATCAGTATTACTCCCATTCCATACGCAGTGCTGGACTGTTGGAACGGATGCATGGGTTTGTCCTCCCCCCCAAAAAAGGGATACCATTTGGTGAGATTTGCCATCTGGGCCACTCCAAGTACTAACTCAGGAAATCGACTTTGGTATTGCAGTTGAGTTCTTAAAGATATTTGGCATTCATCACTTTAAAGATTCTGTATACATTGTACAAAATTAAAGCCTGGCACGGGCACAGTTTGGGGTCTCCAGAGCAGTGAGGGGCTCAAACCCTGCAGATGCAAAAGAGCAGTGCCCAGGCTCCCCAGAACAGCATTTATGGCCTCCCCATCGCCGGGCAGCTGTGGCTTCAAGATTTCAGGGTTTATTATCACTAGGGGAGCGTTCCAACAAGCAGGGGATGCTCTGAGCCCAGCCTGGCAGAGCCACTAGTTAAGACTTGACCCAGGAGTTAAGAGAAGAGCAGGCTCCCCTCTTTGTCTCACAGGTCAGCAGGGAGAGGAAAAGAAATTTGCCTCAAAATTAAAGGACAGATTTGTCTGGCAGATCAGTCCCAATGACCCTGGAAAGCACAATCCCCAGGAGATGAAGCACCCAGAGTGTCAGACCCCTCCCTCCTCTTCCCCCCCATCAGACCCCTTCCCACTCACTCCCCAGATAACAAGCACTGGCTGATGGCAGCCAAGTGCTAACTGCCCCCCAGCCAGCCCTCTCTGGAGCCCTTCTGAGCATTTGATTCCACTTCACCAAACCCAAACTGCAAATCCCACTGCTCTCCTTACACTTATTTCTATCACTGAGAATGAAAACCAGGGGATGGGGCTGACAGACCCTCGCTCCTTGCCCCAGGGTTGCACAACCCCTGCTAACCTGCTAACCAACCTGGTTATCCTAGTGAAAGTGGAGTTTGATGGAAGTGGAGATGTTAAGATATTTGTTATAATGGAGGTGAGAAAGGACGTTTGCAGTCAAACAGCCAGGGGGTCCAACACGCAAGGACACAAGAAATGCTAAGATTGGGAGGTTTCCTTACAAAACGACGGGAGGGGCACTGGACTAGATGATCTCTGGAGTCCTTTCCAATCCCTTCGTTCCTGTGCCACCAGGGTCATTACAAACAAAGGTTCAGGTGACGACTGTTGATGGGACCAGATAATGGGAGTATCAGGAGAAAACCAGGGTCTGCATCACAAACTTCGTAGTCACTTTTTGTTCAGCTCTCGGTCTGTGACACACAGACACTGTGCCTGTCGCTGAACTCGGGACACACGATTTGTGAAAATCAACTCCCCCTGTGTCCAGCGTGGCAATAAAGAATCCCTGCTCAGTACTCACCCAGGCTATTGAGTTATTTTACAGGGCTCCAGAAGACCTACAAACTTCACCAGCCTCTGGGTGCAGTCCCTGCTCCAGCTCCATCCCATCTCTGCTGCTCTACTGTGCAAAGGGGGGGCCTTGTGCACCCCCAGGGCACAGAATTTCCATTCAAGGAGGGGTCCTTCACCCTCAGGATACAAAGCAGCCATGCAAGGAGTGCCCTGCACCCCCAGAGCTCAGAGATCCAACCCACCCTCCCCATAAGTCCCCCTCAGCCTGCCTCCATCCAGCTCCAGCATCACCTGGGTGGGACAAACGTTCCCCGGGATGCTCCCAGCCTTGTCCTGAGGGATGTGGGGGGAGCAGAGTCCCCCGGGTTGGTGTTAAGGAGGATGAGGGGAAAGGGAAGGACAAGAGGAGGGTCCGGAGTTGCGCGGTGTCTCACCGGAGCTCAGCAGGCAGAGACGTGGCATCGCACCCACCTTTGCCGATGGCAAGAGGCCGAAAGCCCGGCGGGGAAGGGGACTCGGATCCCGAGGTTTCTCCCGGAGCTCCTGGGGCCGAGGTGCCGCCCGTGTCTGCTCACCTCCTACCACCACAGCCCAGCCTGAGCCCTGCTGGTGCCATCACCACCTCCCAGAGCCTCTCAGGGGGGTCTCCTCATCCCTCTGTCTCTCGGCAGCCCCGGCACCGGGCCCCTCTCCCGGCCACCTCCAGCTTCTCCTCCTACCTATTGCCCTGGATTCCCACAGGCAGAAGGAGGAACTTCCAGGAATTCCTTAGCACCAGCCAGATGCACCAGGACAAGACACAGATAACTCGCCTGGGCTCTTGCGAAACGAAGCACCTCTCAGATGCGAATGAACATCTGCATCCTGTCAGGTTTGGCTGGGGGCTGGGAATACTCCGATAACAAGCTGGTCTGAACTGGTCTGTCCTGCGACAGCAACATCCTGCACCAGCAGCCAGACTGAGGATGAGTTTGTGGCCTTGCCAGGAGAAGATAAGGGGGAACAGGGAGGCTCGGTGTGAGCTCGCTGATGCCAAATGTTCGCAAAGGAGGAGATAAAAAGAAAACTTGAAGGCTGAGGGGGAGTAAAATCTTTCCGAGCCAGCAGAGCTGGGGACGGCTCCTTTGATCTGGATGCTCTGAGGAGCTGCTCCCATCGGGCAGAGAACACACAGCTTTCCAGATGGTCACTTAATTATAGTCTCTAATAGCTATAAATCAATTAACTGCTGCAGCTGGGATGGCCAGTGTCACAGTGTCCCCCCTGAGAGATGACTGGCCCACACATCTCCCCAGAGCCTGGTGACTTGGGTGCCCTCAGAGAGGACAATTAGCTCTCAAAGAGCAGGGGAACAGTTGTGAGTGAGGATAAGCTACTTTGATTGCTAAAATCTTTACTCCATTGTCTTGTGTATTTTCCATAATGAAGCACATCTTACACTTCTCCACGATTTAGAGAGTAATCTTCCCACATCTGGTCCTCCACTATTTAGCAATTTCCCAGCTCAACAATAATTAATTATTATGCAAGAAGCCATGAGTTTGGGTCATCAAAAACCTTAATCTTGTGCCAAAACTTCCCTTTATAAAAATATAATCCCAGCCTAATCCCAGGTGTACCCCAAAAAGTGCAAACTGTGTGGGGTTCAGGGCTCCACAGTGAAGGTCTCTGCTAGGGCCACATCACTCCTGCAGGTCTCTGTCCCATTATTTGCTGCTTCCAGGCACAAAGGCTCAGGTGCAGAAGAACACAGGATCTTGGATGTGGCAGAACAAAAAGGATGGGAGCAGAAGAACACAAGACCTTGCGTGCAGGCTCTAGCTCTTGCCTCAGTACACCCACCCCACTCAATGCCCTGTCCCACCAGAAACCAGCCATGACAGTGACCCCCTCCTGCTCTGTCCCAGACTGTTTGTTGTGGAAACACATGGCCACGCCAACACATGATCTGATGTGGAAGACTGAGGAAATCAAGGCAGGAGTGGTCACATTTCCAGTGTGATCAGTGCTGGGGGGCTGAGAAAAGGTGATGGCTGCCCAGGTGAGCACCAGTGTAGGACACAAGTATGAGGCTTAAAGGTGCCAAGGCAATTTTGCTGCTGGTAAGTCACCTTCTGGTGGAAACAGGCATCTCCTGAGGGAAGCAGGGAGATGTTTCTCCCAGACAGGCTGAGGGGGGTTGCCAGGAGAAGGGAGTGGGTGAGGGAAAGGCCCAGCCCTTCTGAGGGTGCATGGAGGGAGAGTGGTTTGAGATCCCTGGACCTGGTAAGATCAGGACATAAGTGTCTTTACAAGCAGTGGGAATAAGAGGGTCCTTAGAAACCATGGACACATGGATATTGCTAAAACTGCAAACAGAATTCTGGGATATACACTAGGGTGAATGTTATTGATAAGGACAGAAGTGTCTTTTCAAATGGTGAGAATAAGAATGTCTTTATAAAACAAAGGAAACAAACACTGGAAGTGATTGTGTTCAGAAAGTTCTCATTGCCAGAGGGGGGTGTGTTTCCAAAGGAAACAGAGGAGTCCTGACAGAGTTCACTTCATTCAAATAAAGGAAGAGTCCACCAAGACATCCCTCAGTTGGGGTCTCTCCAGTTGCTGGAGCCCAGAGTCTCCATTTTAACCTCATATTTCCCAGCTGTCTCTCTCCCTTTTACCATTAGTTCTAAAGAAATCAGAATTTACAGACTCCCCCAGCATACCTGACATACCAAAGCCTAAAATTAATCTCAAAGTCATGTTTACAGTTTCTAGTTTCTCTTGTTTATCTCTAATTTCAGAAGCATCAGTTTGCAAAGATCCCCTTATCTGTGTGCCCTCTTATTCTCACAATATGCAAAGACACTTATGTCCTGATCTTAAGAGGAATGTTTTGGTGGACTCTCCCTTTCTTTGAATAAAGTTAACTCTTTTCAGGACTCTTCTCTTTCCTTTTTATTCGGAAAATACCTGTTTCCTGAGGTTCATGTTCCCAAAGGAGACAGAGGCATCCTGAAAAAGAATTCACTTTACTTGAATAAAGGCAGAGCCCCCCAGGACACCCCTCAGGTGGGGCCTCTTCAATCCCTGGAGGGTGCAGCCTCTTTTTATCCTCATTTTCCCAGCATCAAATTTCCCTGTCCCACTGGCTCCAAGGGAACTGGGATTTACAGACTTGCAGATGTGCCTAAAATGAAAACCAAACTCTTGCCACTGATACCAAAATCACGTTTGAAATTGAAATTTGGTTTGGGTGACATCTGTTGCAGTTTCCTTGGTTGAAACCTGAGGTTACATTGGTTATTCTCAGTCACCTTTGTCTGCAGGGACTAATCTAATCTCCTCTGTTTATGAAGATATTCTTATCATTTGTAGAGACACCCTGATCCTTATCCTATCATTTGTGAACACACCATCAGGCATGGGAATCTTCTGCACAGAGCAGAACCAAAAAGCTGGAAGATCTATAGGGAACCCAACCAAGGACTCCAACCCACAACAGCTTTTTTTCTCACAAGTCCTCATTCATATTTATTAAGGGCGAGTGTCAGGAGGATGGAGCCAGGCCCTTCTCAGTGACCTCCAATGATAGGACAGGGGACAACGGGTGCAAGCTGGAACACAGGAGGTTCCACAGTAATATGAGGAAAAACTTTTTCACAGTGAGGGCACTGCCACAGCCTTCCCAGAGAGGGTGTGGAGTCTCCTTCTCTGGAGACATTCTAAACCCTGCCTCCACACTTTCCTGTGTGACCTGATCTGGGTGTTCCTGCTTTGGCAGGAGGATGGGACTAGATGATCTCTTGAAGTCCCTTCCAGTCCCTGATACTCTGTGGGTCTGGGAACCAGGAGCAGGACAAAGGCCGGGAGGGAGGGAAGAAATGGGAGAGGCATTTCTAAGCTGCTAGCCCGGAACCGACCCGGGAGTTGGGTGGAGGGGCCCGGCCCGGGCTGTTCCGTCTCTCCCACCCATCTCTCCCCGCCATGGATTTAGAACCAGAGAATCATAGAATTGGAAGGGACCTACAAAGTGCCACCCCCTGCAGTGACATCCTGCACTAGATCAGGTTGCTCAGAGCCTCAGCAAGCCTGGCCTTGGATGTCTCTCTTGGGGCCTCCGCCACCTCTCTGGGCAGCCTGGGCACTTGTCTCCCCACCCTCATGGGGAAAACTTCTTCCTCGTGTCTCATCCAGCCCTGCCCTGCTCTAGTTTCAAACCACTGCCCCTCGTCCTGTGTCTCCATGCCCTGGCAAACAGCCCCTCCCCAGCTTTCCTGGAGCCCCTTCAGGCACTGGGAGGTCTCACCCCCTGCTCTCTAGGCTCTAACCAGCCATTTCCCTCCCGTGCCTCCCCCTCCCAGCCGGGCCCGCGGCCGCCGCGCGGGAAGTGACGCCATCACGGCGCGGCCGGAGGAGGAGGGGGCAGCATGGCGGCGGCGGCAGCGGCGGCACCGGCAGCCACAGTAGCGACAGCAGGAGGAGGATCAGCAGGAGGAGGGCAGGCGGGCGGCTCGGTGGGGCTGCGCGGGTGGCTGCGGAGCGCTTACCGGTTCGCTACAGACCGGAACGACTTCCGCAGGTGGGTGTAGCAGGCGGGGAGCGGCTGCTGGAGCGGCTTGGGCGCCGGGGGGCCCGACGTTAGCAGATTTATCTTTTCCCCAGGAATCTGCTGGTCAACGTGGGGCTTTTCGCCGCCGGAGTGTGGGTGGCCCGGAACCTGACGGACATCGACCTGATGGCCCCGCAGCCCAGCCCCTAGCGCTGTGAGTCGGCGGGGACCGGCCGCCTCCGGGAGCTGCCGGCGCCGTGAATTCGCCCCCGGCTGGGGG
>VZTY01009777.1:21796-38153 GCA_013400935.1 Turnix velox
TCCAGGGATTGAGGGGGCATCCACAACCTCTCTGGGCAAATTAATGATAATCACAAGAGTGGTTTGGGTTTTGAGGAAGTGTAAAACCCACCCAGTGCCACCAGGGACATCTCCCACCAGCCCAGGTCACTCCAAGCCACGTCCAGCCTAGCCTTGAACCCCTCCAGGGCTGGGGCAGCCTGGGTCAAGAGTCGCACCCCCCTCCCATCAGAGAATTTCTCCCCGAGACCTCATTTAAATCTTCTCTTTTCCGCTTTATATCCATCCCACTCGCCCCATGGCTCCCTTCCCTGCTCCAGAGCCCTCCCCAGCTTTCCTGGAGCTCCTTTAGGAACTGGAAGGGGCTCTAAGGTCTCCCCAGACCATTCTCCAAGCTGAGCCCTCCCTCCCCCACCCCCCCAAAGCTCTCTCAGCCTGTCTTCTTAGAAAAATTAAGAATAAATAATGAGATCAAGGAGAACTAAACCCTGGGTAGACCCTGGCACCAAGCCTGGTGCAATCAAGTCTGTAGAGCTGCAAATTGCTGTCTGGCAGCTGGAAACGACCCAGTCTTAACTCTGCTTAATTGCTGATTTAGGAGAGAGCTGCAGGGGGCTGAGCTCCCCTTCCCGCACATGAGCACCAGAGGAGCCACGTTTAGCCAAGATGTTCCTTGGAGTAGGTTCTGTTCTCTGCAGAGCTGCTAATGCAGCCTCAGAGCTGTCACACTTGAAGCAATGAAAAAAAAAAGGAAAAACCTCTGAAGTGTGAGACGGAGAATTATTTCCACTTTGTTCTGCAAGGCACAACACGAAGAGTTCTCTCAAGGATACAAAGCCATTGCGTGTGGGATTTCCTTTTGTACCACCCATCTAGGTGTTTACTATTAAAGTCTGTAGAATAATGACCTGCTGGCATTTCATTCTTTTTTGTTTTAATAAGAAAACTTCAGCTTACAAAAAACAAGGTGTAAAAAGAGTAAAGATTTACAAAAAAAATCATAAAAACATGATTTGTATTTCACACCCGAGAGACAAAGGAACGAGTCCACTCCTGGGCTGGAAGCAGGAGCCAGCAGTGACTTATTCAAAGGAAAATCCAAACTGTGCCAAGACCAAGGTGAACTCCAACCACCAGAAGGTTTCCTGGGTGATGTCTGGATGAGATAAAGCTCTGGGACAGCTAATGGAAAGGAATGATGTGTATGGGAAGAAGCCATTTGGTGTGGAGTAGCATTTTAGTGCCCTGGACTGAGACTACAGCTTGCCCTGACTATCAAAGCCCATCTGTGAGTGGTGCCACTGGTCAGGGGACAGTGAAAGTACTGTGTGAGGTGGGATGTGGTGGGAGCAGCTGCTTAGGGATGCTATCAGTGAAGCAGAGAAACTTCCAGCCCTGAGCATTATGGCAGCAGGGCTGCAACATGGCTTCCCATTCTTTGGACACTTGCACAGTTTGTTTTTTTTTTTTTAGTTTTTAAGACATTCTTCTGCCATGTTTGGTGACCCAGAACTGCCCCCTCGCCTACCCCAGGGAGAAACATTCCACTGCTCAAACAGATCCATAAAAAAGGCTGTTTTCAAAGAGAGGTTTTAAACATCCAGTAAAGAAACAAAATTCTTTTGAAGTATGGATAATCCAGGTTAGGCAGAAACGGTTTCTGCAGGAAAAGGGGATTAATTAGAACATGAAGTAATTTTCTAGTTAATCTTAGTTTTGATTTAGCACACACTAATCTCCTTCCAAGGCCTGGGTTCAGGCAGGGGGCAGTTGGGGCATCAGGCTGCCATAGGTGACTTCCTGGATGTTGTTCTTAAGAAACCTCTACTAAAATAAAGGCTGCTGAGCAGTGATGAGGAGCAGAGCTGTGGGACAGCAGCCAGATTGCCAAAAACATTCAGGAAGTAATTGGATTCTCTTGTCACTTGGTGCTGCCTGGGAGTGTCCTTGAAGCAAAGACGGGCTCGTTGAGGAGCAGAGCACAAGCACGCACCAGCTAAAGCCATTAGTGACATAAGCAGCAGAAACTAGAGGCTGTTCTGACAAGGGCCACACCGAAATTGCTGAAATATCAAGAAATCTTCCTAAAGCCTGGCTCCTCGCCTAAGCAAGTGAGTCCTGTTTTCACCAGGGCTGCTGGGGACTTCCTACTGAGGGGATAAACCATTCATAGTCTCCCCAGCCTCTGCCAGCAGCACCCCTCCAGCAACCTGAACTCAGAGTAGGATTAACTTTTTTTTAAAGTGCTGAAGATTAGCTTTAATTCTGCCCTTACTCAAGTCAAGAGCAAAGCTTTCCAGGGTATTCGCAGAAGTGGGGGCTCCCCCAGCATCATCCTGCCCAAGCCCATCCACCAGGGTGCTCAGTCTTCATGGAGCAGCTCCTTTAAGTGTCTAAGCTGTGTCTAAGTTTCTTCTGGGGAAGGGCCACCCTGTTAAGAATCATAGAATGATTTAGGGTGGAAGAGACTTTAAAGACCATCTAGTTCCAACCTCCCTGCCATGGGCAGGGACACCTCCCACTACACCAGGTTGCTCAATGCCTCATCCAGCCTGGCCTTAAACACCTCCAGGGATTGAGGGGGCATCCACAGCCTCTCTGGCCAACCTCTTCCAGTGTCTCACCACCCTCACAGCAAAGAACTTCTTTCTTCTCTCCAGTCCAAGTCTCCCCTCTTCCAATTTGCATCCATTCCTCCTAGTCCTGCCATCCTGTACCCTATTCAAAAGTCCTACCCCAGCCTTTCCATAGCCCCCTTCAGGTACTAAGTATCTACTCTGAGGTCCCCCCTGAGCCTTCTCTTTACTAGGCTGAACAACCCCAACTACTTCAGCCGGCCCTTGGAAAATAATCCCCCATTTGGACCTTTCCTGTAAACTTCTCATTTGGTGTAACTTAAAGAGTTTGTGGCTGTTCAACTGAAGTTTATCAGGGAAATAAACCCAGTACCTAATTCTCTTGCACAGGCATGAGGTTGGCAGTAGGAAGTTACTGTAGTCTGGGAATCTGATAAACAAGGTGAAAACTTGATTTTCTCATGGAAACCTGTGGTTCATCTTGTAGCAACAGGAAACAGCCTTAAGGGCCAGGCCCAGTAAAGTTATTTAATAAAAAGAGGAGGAGGGTGAAGATGACACTTGCTATGGAAATGCAATTCCTGAATCACAGGTGTGGAGTTACAAGACTGAAACTCCACGCTGCCACTGCCACGGGTGGCTACCCAAATTTTTATCTGAATTTCTCAGCTACTGATTCTCTTCAGTGCTGCCCACAAGCAGAGGTGATGTTATTACAGGGCACACAGCTCTAGCCCACCCCTCTCATCTTACATTCCTGAACCTTGGTTGGCCACCGGTGGGCACAGGTCTGTAGCAGGATGTGTTATCCCCATGGTATAGACACAGTTATCCAAGGAAATAAGGACAGCCTGAGAATGAGCCACTGAACCCTACCCATGCTGATGGAATGTGAAGGTTCCTCTTCAGAGGAGAGACATTCACGAGCCCCACGCTCCTGTAACAACACACTAAGGCAGAAAATGGCAGGAAGAGGAGGAGCTTCTCCTCCATGTTCCTCCAAGTCCTGCTTGGACAAGTCAGGTAATGGAAAAAAATAAATCTCAATAAATCTGCCACCTTTACAGGATGTCCTCAAGACTAGAAATTCCAAATCAAATGAGGTGAAGTCGTTGACTGCATCATCTCCCGTCTCACTTCCAGTCGTGGCAAACAATTTTGAGTGGTGCTGAGCTGAGGGTTTTAGTAGGTAAAATATGTAAAACTCTTTGTAAAACTTGAGTATTTGGGAGCCTGATCCTTAGGAACTTTAATACTTAATGGAAAAGCACCAGTTTTGCCACTGTGAGGCTACCAGCCAGAGAAAAGCACCACAAAGCCACAATGAGACCACGTCTGGATCTGGTGAATGTCTCCACCTGCAAATCACACAATCCTCTGACACAAAAGGTCCCCTTCTCAGTTGCTTCCTGTCTCTTCTAAACTTAGAGCAGGGATTATCACTGTGATCGCCTTGGCTGGCTTTTTACTGGTGGTTTCCTTCATCCCAGCTCCCTCCCTTCCCCTCAGCAGGCAGGTGGAGAAGAACCCCATGCGTGCTGCTGTGACCACAAGGATCCCACCTCCTGCCAAGCTTCAGAACAACCTCTAGTTAACAGTGGCTAAAGTCAAAGTCAGCCTTGGACACATTGGGATGGACTTCTTTATTTCTTTTTTTCCCCCCCACCTTCCATTTGGAAATGGGCATTGCAAAGCTCATTTTGAAGAATTTAGAGCTTTTTTTTTTTTTTTTTGCAAGTATTTCTAAAGCAGTGGAACCCAAACACACATGAACTAAGCCCAACAGAAGGAGTGGCCTAAAGGCACACCCCAAAAATCATCACTAGGAGGTCCAGGGAACTAACATATGTAGCTTTGGATCATTCCCACCTGCAATAAACAGCTGTTAATATCCATCTCATAGACACCAAAAAAACTCAAAATGGAGGTTTTCTATTCCCACAGGCAATAAATTCTTAACTAGAGTCCATCCCAATGGATCTCAAACCCAAAAAAGGGATTAGAGCACAAAAAGGCAGTGTTTGGAGCTGATGCTGGGATTTTACACTGTACTTTGAGGAAAGGACACTCTACACAGCTGTACCCACTGCAAATGAAACTGGCACAGATGTTCCCACAACCTGCTTTTGCTTCCATGTGGAAATATTTCTCAGCTTGCTCAGAGCAAATCTGTGCAAACACTGCCATGGCAATCACAGTATCACATCTAGGTTGGGAAGGACCTTTCAGAACATCCAGTCCAACCATCAGCCCAACTCTGACAAGCCTCATACCTAGGCAGGTACTTGGACCCTCGACCCTCAGACTAGAAAACTTATGCTCTCCCAGCTGAGCTACACACCCAGTGAGAACTGTATTTTTCAATTTTCTAAACCCACAATGAATCATTTGGTTTTGTAGATAGGACTTTTCCCAAAGTAACAGCTGCTCTAAAAAGCACACTGGAGTTTTTAACCCTCATTCTATGCTCCACGCTCTGAGAGATGCTGCTGACCTGGCTGTGGTGGCCCAGGTGAAACATGAAAAATCCAAGAAACCAAATCGAAACTGCCTTTGAATGAGCCTTTTGCCTTTGACAAAAACTGAGATTTCAAACACAGCAGACTGAAATTCTGGTTTCTGAGCCTGTCTGTAAAATTAATTCATAGACAGACACACATAGAACTGTCAGTGATAGTGAGTCTTTACAAAACCTCCCAAAGCTCTCTGCTTCCACCAGGAGGGGGGGACACATGACTTAGTTCCCACCACTTCTGTCCTACTCAATATATTGGGTACAAGGCACCAGACCTAAGGAACTAACAGGGGAAAAAATTGTTTTTTCAGTGCTTTACAGAGGAACTGGTTTTGCTGTATGCATAGTTCAGCTGAGGAACACAGAGAGTAAAGGGGTAGGTAATATAAAGGCAAATGAGTGTAACTAATCAGAGACTGTGTTGGGATGGAAGGGACCTTCCAAGGCCATGCAGTCTAACCCCTGCAGTGACAGGGACATCCTGCACTAGATGAAGTTGCTCAGAGCCTCAACAAGCCTGGCCTTGGATGTCTCCAGGGATGGGACCACCACCACCCCTCGGGGAAACCTGTGGAGTAAAGTAAGCTAAAATAAAGCAACGTTGTGCTGTACCTGGCCATGAACACATTATTATTCTTCATTCATAGAAACAAAAAAATAATGACAAGTGGAATGGGGTAAGGGTATGCTGGGAACCATCCTGTCCCAAAGGCTGACAGGCTGCCACCTGTGCCTTCACACAATGCAAGGTACCAAGAGCCTGATGCCTCCTGAGCATCACTCAAAGCAACTCACTCCTTGCTATGCCACTGGGAATCCCAGTAAAGGAATCCCAGCATGCAGATTTACCATCGCTACTCCCATTTTCACTGATATAAAGAGACTTATGTTGCAGGCACTGAGCTTGCAACACACATTTGTGGCCATAGAACTTCATGCAAGAGTTCACTCACAGCCACAGAGTTCAGCCCAGAAGCCAACTCCATCCTGGGCTGCATCAGAAGAGCAGTGACCAACAGATCAAGAGAGGTGATTCCACCTCTGCTCTGCTCTGGTGAGACCCCACCTGCACTTACTGTGCCCAGCTCTGGAGCCCTCAGCACAACAGGCAATGATCAGGGGTCTGGAGCACCTTTGCTACGAGGACAGGGTGAGAGAGTTGGAGCTGTTGAGTCTGGAGAAGAAAAGGCTGCACCAGGGGAGAGCTCCCAGTGGCCTCCCAGTGCCTGAAAGGGCTCCAGGAAAGCTGGGGAGGGACTGTTTGCCAGGGCAGGGAGACACAGGACAAGGGGCTTGAAACTAGAGCAGGGCAGGGCTAGATGAGACATGAGGAAGAAGTTCTTCCCCATGAAGGTAATGAGACACTGGCCCAGTTGCCCAGAGAGGTGGTGGTGGCCCCACTCGTGGAGACATCCAAGGCCAGGCTTGCTGAGGCTCTGAACAACCCTATCTAGTACAGGATGTCCATGTCGCTGCACGGGGTGGGACTAGATTGCCTTCGAAGGTCCCTTCCTAAACCAAAACATTCTGTTATTCCACATCATCAGCCACTGTGTTTGCAGAGGCAGAGCCTTGAATTACTCAAAATACACACCAGTGTACTCAGGATTGGAAACCACATCGTTGAAGAAGGGACAATGTTTGCTTTGCAGGCCACCCTCTGTCAGGCTGAAATGGCTTCATTGTCATTGAAAAGAGTATTTTCAATTTACTGATGCAGAGGGACAACTTCCAGTCAGAATTTCTGTCAAACAGGACACTATAAAACAGTGTCTGCCACAGAGGGAGCTTGGGGCTATGCTTGTATAAAAGAATCCTGCAGCAGACAAATATAAACCAAACAGCATAAAAAATGCCATACGCTATCGCTTCCAAATAAAAGCTAAATATTACAGAAACCTTGCAGTGTTGGAGAAAGCACATTTATTTGCTCTGAAGCTTAATTCATTCTTTCCCTATCAGGGCAATAATTTTTCCTGACTGTGGTGTCTCCACTTCTCAGCACAGCCAGGCTTAACATCTGAGCTTGCAACACATGGCTGCGGCCACAGAACTTCATCCAAGAGTTCAGTCACAGCCACAGAGCTCAGCGCTGAAGCCAACAGTATCTGAAGAGCAGTGGAGAACTCCCTGGTGTCAAAGGAACTTCACCAGCAAAGCTCCCCTTTGCCAGCTCTGCTGCCCACATGAGCAACGTGTTTCTACCTGGATTCAAATATTAACACAAAAGCTGAGAGCTCAGAGCCACGAGTCTCTGCTCATGCTGTGTCATGGGCTTCTTTTCTGTCAGATTTTTCTCTCAAGAGCCAGCTCGGCCAAGGGACTCAGAGAGCAAATGTGCTCTCAATGAACCACAGCTACCATTTAGAAGACTAGAATTCCCTTAAAGGGTGACACACTGGGAAGGACAGACACATAGGGAAAAATCCCAGTTTGCCCTTTCACCTCATGGATTCAAAAGGCAATGTTAAGTGCTGTTTTCCATCAGTTTTCTTTGTGAGACACACAATCTTCACAGAGCATATGTTCTGCTCTAGAAAAAGCCCATCCTGTACCTGTTTAATCACAACCACTTGGATTTTGATCCCTTTCCCTGTGCTGAACCCAACTCTGCTTCCCCTGTGATCGACAGAGTCCCTTTTATCAGATCTCAGTTTGGCCTATTGCATTTTTATTCATTTTATTTCCTCATAGCACAGAAAATCCCCTACCTGGTAAATACAGAGATCTACAGACATTCAGAGGAAATCCTTCCAGTCCCCCCTACATTTGAAGAACCAAAACTAAACCTTTGAAATCAGTTTCCACAGGACTGTTTCAAACTGAGCACAGGATCTCAAAAAGATTCTTCCTTGTCAAAGAGAGAGTTTTTAGATTTAAGACCCAGAGTGACACTGTGCTCTGACAAAAGAGGTTTCTCATTTGCTACAGCAACCAACAGCAGCCAAAGGAAGAGAGACCAATATGCCCATGGGACAAGAGAGAGAAAGTCACAGTGGAAAGAGAAGAATTTGGGAAACTTACCCCTTCGACTCCTCCAACAATGTAGGGCTGTCAGTGTATGCCTCATGGGCAAACACTGCCAAGGAAAAAAGGAGAAGAGGGAGGAAGCGAAACACTTTTGCAACTTCTCTGCCCAAAAATAGAACTGATTTTTTTTTAAGAACCTCGTGTTTCAGGTTACTTCACAATTAACCACTTAAAAAAAAGTCCAAAAAACCCAGTAAGACTGAAAAACATCATGTGTCTCTGCAGTTATGCATTGAGATTTGATTAAAACATGAAATTCCAAATCCCAAATTATAAAAACTCCTGAGGTGCAACTGTAGGCTGAGAAGCGACTACAAATAGTCAACTAAGGCCCTATGTTTCTCACAGGATTCTAAAAGCAAGATGGTTACAGATACATTTTTGTAACCTTTCAAACTCAACATGGAACTTGAGATTTAACTACATTCCTTCCCTTCATGTTCCAGCCAAAATTAAAGATTTCAGAGGTCAAACTCTGCACAACCCCACTGATAACCCCAATTCTTGCCATGGCAGAAGTAGGAACAGAAGCTTGCTGTGTCTCCCATCGTTGGGGTGTTCCCACCACCCTGTTTCCCCTGAGGAAAACCAGCCACACTTATCCAAAAGTGCCACTTTGCCAGTGTAAGATGCCTCCGTGCTACCTGCTTCTGCTCAGGGCTTGGACTTCTTTATAATCCTGGTGCCAAAGTCATGCCAGCAGGAGCCTGAGCACAGGCTTTGTTTCTGCTGCCACTGTAAACAGAGACGACACGCAGGGACATTCCTGTTGTACCACACAGTTTTGTTTTTTAAACACACTTTTCTCCGAGGCAGAACTGTTTTAAAATCACATTCCTAGTGAATATAGCTGCCAATTCAGCTCAGCCCAGAGAATAAACCTTCAAATGTGCACACAGCCTCAGCGACACTGAGAAAGAGATTGCTGCTGGCCACGGGTTTGCCTTCCACCGATGGCAAAGAAACTGCACGAAGACAGCTGAAGCTTGGAGGAATCTTTTCTCTAGGAGAAGAACTTCTTCAGCAAGCAAGGCCCTCAGGGCAGTCAACTCCATCTACTCAATGACCATTCAAACAAATACCTGCGTGAGGGTGTGATTCAAACCCTGGGAATCTGAATGGTGATGAAAGGGAAGTGTACTTTACCTGCTCCTTCTGGGCTTTTATCAGCATTACAAGGGGCTGCCGGGTTTTGAAGGCAGCTGAATGCTCCTGCTCATTGCTCACACAATTTCTTCTCAACAGGAGAGTAACAAACAGCATTAAACCTTCACATTGCATTTTCTGAGCATAACTTAATACCCAGATACTTTTAAAACAAGATTCTGACCACAATGTGTCTGAATCACACAGCTCCAGATGTTTTTCAGCCCCTGGGCAACAAACGTGATGATCTGATCTCCTTCCTGCAGCGAGCCCTTCTTCCCCACAAAGAGGAAAGATGCAAATACCAATGGTTTTGGGAAAAAAATGAGACTGTCGACTGTGTGACAAAGCTCCCCATCATGGGAATGTCAGTCTTCTGTCCTTATCGCTACTTCTGGGCGGCACCTGAGCTTGGAGTTGTTTTTCTGAGATTCTTGCTTTGTCCTGCACTGTTCTTTGAGTGTAAAAAAGAATGTAGGCTTGGGTTTTGCACACCTCCTCCACGCTACATACATTCAATTTGGAGTCATTGCAGTGGACCCAAAAACCTAGGAATCAAAGCAAGAAAGAGCACATCAGAAAGGGAGGCATCATTCCACCCAAATGCATTTTGGAACTGTTCATAGGAAACATCCACAGAGAAAAAAGGTGATGGGAGAGAAAAAGCACCTCCAGCTTTTCTCCAACAGATGCTTTGTAATGGAGTTTCTAATCTGGAAAAAATTTTGATCCTTTCTTTTTTGAGAACAGAGTTCAGAAATACCAAATCACAATGCAGCCAATTATAGCCCAAAAATTCAATTAGGGAAATCAAAATTCCCTGGAGGCAGCCAATTTGTACCTCTTCCTTCACAAGTGAGAAGGCAGAGTCAATACTAATTCAGCTGCAGAAAGAGACTGCTGGAAATTTGCACAAACCTCACGGATGTTATTCATGAATAGTTCCTGTCCAGTTTCAAAACACTTTCTGTTTATCTCATCATCCCAAGGATAGTGAGAAAAGACACTCAGCTGGAGCAGCTCCACAGAGTTACATGGCAGGAGAAAATGAAGCATTCATGCTGTTAACAGCAAGCAATAAAAGGCATCCCAAAGAGCCACAAAGCAAAGAGCAGCAATCGGCTTTATGGAGGAAAATTAAAAACACAAAGAAAATATGCTACTAGCAATACATTCTGGGAAACAAGTAGGAATTTCAGGAAACTTGATTCTAAACAACTTGGATCATAAAGCTCTACAAAGCAGAACATCTATGGAATAAAACAAGAGTTTCTTGAATTTCTTTCCCCTGGAATAAGGCACACGCACCTCCCTCTGTGTTGTAGCAATATGCTGTGTAGTGTCCTGAGCCAAACCCTTTCCCGTGATGCATCACCACAGCGGAGAGGTCATAGACAAAGGTCTCTTTGTCAAGAGAGGAGAGAGAGTCCCTGCAGCAGTAAGGTTCCATGTTTAATACCTGGTCAAAGAGGACATGGACCCCAATCTTCTCACGGTGATTACGTTCAGACCACCTGCAAACACAAGGGCATGAATCAAGGAGTCAGGATGCTGCTTCTTGACACAGTACAGGGCTGCAGGGAGATGTAGACAGGAACAGCCACTGCTGAACACTAGAGAAGTGCTCTCCTTCACAGAATCACAGAATGTCAGGAATTGAAAAGCACCTCAAGAGATCATCTAGTCCAATTCCTCTGCCAGAGCAGGAACACCCAGATCAGGTCACACAGAAAGGTGCCCAGGTGGAGTTTGAATGTCTCCAGAGAAGGAGACCCCACACCCTCTCTGGGCAGCCTCTGCCACTCTTCTCTAACCCTCACTGTGAAAAAGCTTTTTCTTATATTTCTGTGGAATCTCCTGTGTTCCAGGTTGCACCCACTGCCCTGAATCCTATCACTGGAGGTCACTGAGAAGAGCCTGGCTCCATCCTCCTGACACTCACCCTTCCCATATTTATAGACATGAATGAGGTCACCCCTCAGTCTCCTCCAAGCTAAAGGGACCCAGCTCTCTCAGCCTTTCCTCAGAAGGGAGATGCTCCAATCCCTTCATCATCTCNCCTTTTCCCATCTCACTCGCAGTTTGTTTGTGTGTTGAAAACTACAGGTCTGCAGCAGCAGCTCACAGCATTACCCGCAGCAACAGGGCACCCCACTTGTCCCAGTGGAACATTTCCTCTAGTTCCTGTTCCCTCCTGCCTGTCCTCCCTTGGTCTATTTTCCACCTGGGTATGGAAAATAATGAAGGAATTTGGCTGTCACAATAGATACACTTCAGTCTGTAAAATCAGGTAGAATTTTTAATTAAGTAGCATTCTTGTTAGCCTAATTAAAACCTTGACTGAAAGTATGTCTTTATTAACTAGGCATTTATTTCTTTAGTTCAAAAGAACCTTTTATTAGCCTAATACAAACTGGACCCCCAGGTCCCTTTCCCCTACACTGGTCTCTGACAGCTCAGTTCCCAGCATAAACAAGACATTACACTTGTCCTTGTTATATTTTATTGAATTTCTCCCCACCCAACTCTCCAGCCTGTCCAGGTCTCACTGGAGGCAGAGCAGCCTCTGGTGTGTCAGCCTCTGCTCCCAGTTTGGTGTCACCAGCAAACTTGCTGACAGTGCTCTACAGTCCTTCATCCAAATCACTGATGAATATATTGAATAATTCTGGTACCAGTAATGATCCTGGAGGGACTCCACTAGTCACAGGCCTCCAGCTGGACTCTGTCCCATTGGTCTTCAGCCAGTTTACAGCTCACCTCACTGCCCCATTGTCCAAACCACATTTCTTCAGTTTGGCTGAGGGGGTGCTGTGGGAGACCCTTGCCTTTTGATTTTTTCCTTCTGCATTTGTCCTGACATCTTTTGCATTGAAGTATTGAGGCCTGAGCAACAGGTCCCAAACCAAAGTTAAACCCCAGATAAACCCCCCCCAACCAAATGTTGTATCTAAGGAGTAGTCAACTGTTAGAAAAATACACCCTTTGATTAGTGAAACATGGAGCATAAGACACAACATAATCACTAGTGAGGATAAAGTTCTCAACCATTAGTGAAGGATGTAGCCAAAGATGTTTAAGAAAAAAGGTATTTATGGCTTTAATGTAACTATTGCTGTGCATATGGGGCTGGTGTTCAAGGCTGTGAAACCAGATTAGCAGCTTTAGCTGGAAGTACAAGAATAACCCTTGGTTCCTTCTAGAGCCTTGGCCAAGCTTTATGTGGCATCACAGTGGAGATCAAAAACAATGTTCTGCAGATGAAGTCAAGTAAGATTGTCTGTTCAACAACACAGATGTTGGACACTCTTGCACTGACCTTGGAGACCCCACCTACAAGTGGAAGCACTGTGTAGGTCCTCCCAGTGCTAGAAGAGGCTCTCCAAATCCTCGCTGACACTGCTGACACCCAGTAACTGAGGATCTGGATGTAATGATGTTTCCATCCATTGGTAATGGATCTTCCTTGCTCTCTAGCCCTATTTTCATGTAGCAATGCTTGGGTGCATCACCTTGCTTCCGCTCTTTGCGGGCTTATTGTTGTAACTGATTGCATTATCTCACTGTCTCTGACATTTTAAAGCAGATACTAAAGTAAAATCTTTCAATTGATGTCTGTGTCCTTTCTATTGCCCCCACCATCATTTGGCAAAACAGATGCCCATCTGTTATTTGTGTTGTGGTTTAGACCAGGCTGGTCCCTAAACAAACACCAAAGCAGGATTAATTGTTAGGGTATTGTTGAGACTGACAACAGCCAAACACAAAGGAAGTAAAACATCCACTGTGACAGTCAAACAGCATTTACAAGGACAGGCTGAGAGAGCTGGGGCTGTTTAGGCTGGAGAAGAGAAGGCTGCACCTGGGGAGACCTCACAGCAGCCTCCCAGTGCCTGAAGGGGCTCCAGGAAAGCTGGGGAGGGGCTGTGTGCCAGGGCATGGAGACACAGGACAAGGGGCAGTGCTTTGAAACTAGAGCAGGGCATGGTTAGATGAGACATGAGGAAGAATTTCTTCTCCATGAGGGTTGAACCTAGTTCTCCAGAATGGGTGGTGGACTCCCCACTCATGGAGACATCCAAAGCCAGGCTTTGTGAGGCTCTGAGCAACCTGATGTAGTGCAGGATGTCCCTGTCACTGCAGGGGTTTGGACTAGGTGGCCTTGGAATGTCTTTTCCAACCCAACACATTCTGTGATTCTATGAAAAGATGCAGTTACATAAAACCCACACCCTTCAACTTCCCAAAAAGACAAAGGTAACTCACAGAGGGTGTCCTCACTCACCTGAATCGTTTAAGGTGCAGTCGGAGGACCTGAGGTAGTCTGTAGATCATTAACTGCTTTTTAGCTTCACTCAGAACAAGAGGTTTAGGAGAAGACTTCCGCCGTTTGCCTACCAAAAAATCAAATAAAATTTAATTAAATCAAGGCAAAGACTGTTAGAATTAGCTGTCAGTAGGTGAGGAGCACATTCCCTTGCAGCCAGGATGCCCGTACAAATCAGTACTTCTTCACAGAGAAGGAACTTCTCTAGGATCCAAACTTGCACATTTAAAAACACTGAAATCTTTTAATTTTTTTCATTTTCATAGTCACAACATCCGTTACTGCCTTCTAGCTGCTGATGCTGGCATTTTTCTCCTCAGAAATATACCTGAAATATTAATAGAGACCTAGTGACAAAGATATCTAGGGCTGCAGCACTTCTAAAAGGTGAACTACCTGTCTCTAAACACTATTTCACACCAGAGATTCTGCCTCTGCTCTGCTCTGGCAAGACCCCACCTGCAGTTAATGCATCCAGCTCTGGAGCCCTCAGCACAAGAGGGACATGGAGCTGTTGGAGAGGGTCCAGATGAAGCCACAAGGATGATCAGGGGTCTGAAGCACCTCTGCTACAAGGACAGACTGAGAAAACAGGGGCTGTTGAGGCTGGAAAAGGCTGTGGGAAGACACAGCAGCCTCCCAGTGCTTGAAGGAGCTCCAGGAAAGCTGGGGAGGGGTTGTTTGACAGGGCATGGAGACACAGGACACGGGGCAGTGGTTTGAAACTAGAGCAGGGCAGGGCTAGATGAGACATGAGGAAGAAGTTCTTCCCTATGAGGGCTGAAACACTGGAAGAGGTTGTGCAGAGAGGTGGTGTCCCCATCCCTGGAGACATCCAAGGCCAGGCTTGCTGAGACTCTGAGCAGTCTGATCTAGTGCAGGATGTCCCTGGTCACTGCAGGGAGTTGGACTACACAGCCTGTGACACTGTATTCTGTTAAAACACTGCTTTGATCTGCTCATAATTACACTGAAGTCTGTAGCAGCAAACTTCACTAGCTCAACACAGCTCAGTAGCAAATTCTTCCAGCAAGGGTCCATCTCTCATGGGGGTTCTGCCAGCCTGAGAACACAAAACAACTGCTGAACTGATACTGGAGAAGATGAAAAAAAGGTTTTTCTTCCTAGGGATCACTCTTTCCAGGATGCTGAACATAGGCCTGTAGCAGGAGGATGATGGGAGGCTTTCAGAGCTTCCAATAAGGAACGTACCAATTAGATTTCTGCACCTCACTGCACCAGTTCAGAACAGATGGGTTGCACTTCCTCCAGCACGTCAGAAAAGCAGTGATCCCAATAGTTTTTGGCTGGTTGCCTTTCCTTAGTCATTTAACTGTGAAGTGAGTAGCTGTTAAAATTCAATCGTTCCCCAAGCATCAAAGAAAACAAAGTAGAAGATGTAGCTGTACTTCTCCACACTGATGCTTTGTGAACTAAAAGATTCTCTTCAAATTATATTTGGCTTTGTTTCAAGAACATATAGCCAATGATAATTTCCTAACACTTTATGAAGATCTTTGGTAACAGACTTGTGAGTTGGTACAGAACAGATCTCCACAGACACTCATGACTTCAGCTGATTGGCTGCAATGTAAGTCAAATTATTGGCATTCTCTTGCCAAGGGGATGAACATTTGCCACAATTACCTGCATGAAAAAAATGTCAAGTCCTGCTTGTCAGAGTAGCTGAGCTGCATGATTGTACACGAGGCTAAAATTATTTCCAGGCATATAATGACCTTCCACTCAGAGCTGCAAGAGGAAAGGAGTCATCTTCCAGCTGAGCACAGCAAAACTGGTGCATTCATGCAACAGGTAATACATTAACCTGAGACTTCCAGTTTAATGTCAGTTCACTGCTTCTTGACAAAATGCCTCCAGAGGAGAAGGAAACTGGAAGCTGGCAGCAGACCTTGAGAACTGTGATTTCTGGTTAAAGGATTCCATCAAGAACAAGCAACAAATAAGCTCGTTATCAAACCTTTCCTGCCCTGAAGAAATGAGCAAGCCACAGGGGATAAGGTTCCTTTCTTTCTCTCTAAATCCAACCCTCTTCACCCCTCAGAATTCTTGAAGTTGCCTTCTGCTCCATTGTAAGCAGAGAAAGCAGTTCTGAGGGTCATGCTAAATACCAGACCCTTAGCAATTGTGCTGCTGAATGGCAGAGATGAGAGAAAAATTACAAACTAGATCTAAACTGGTGCCCTGAGGTGCAGAAGTTCCCAACAGGAGGAAACCAAATCATAGAATCATAGAATCATAGAATAGTTTGGGTTGGAAGAGACCTTAAAGACCATCAAGTTCCAACCCCCCTGCCATAGGCAGGGACACCTCCCACTAGACCAGGCTGCCCAGTGCCTTGTCCAGCCTGATCTTGAACACCTCCAGAGATGGGGCATCCACAACCTCTCTGGGCAACCTGTTCCAGTATTTCACCACCCTCACTGTAAAGAATTTCTTATGTCTACTCTAAATCTATCCCCCTCTAATTTATATCCATTGTTTCTAGTCCTCCCATCCGATATTATGTTAAAAATTCCTTCCCCTGCCTTTCTGTAGGACCCCCTCAGGTACTGAGAAGTTACTCTGAGGTCCCCTCTGAGCCTTCTCTTCTCCAGGCTGAACAACCCCAACTCCTTCAGCCTGTCCTCATAGGGCAGTTGCTCCAACCCTTTGATCATCTTCGTGGCCCTTCTCTGGACCCTCTCCAACAGCTCAATGTCCTTCCTGTGTTGAGGGCTCCAGAACTGGACACAGTAACTCCAGGTGGGGTCTCACCAGTGC
>VZTY01009777.1:38202-62787 GCA_013400935.1 Turnix velox
ACCCAGGTGCAGGACCTTGCACTTGGCCTTGTTGAACTTCATGAGGTTGGCTTGGGCCCACCTCTCAAGCCTGTCAAGGTCCCTCTGGATGCCATCCCTTCCTTCAGGTGTATCAACTGCACCACACAGCTTGGTGTCATCTGCAAATTTGCTGAGGGTGCACTCCATCCCACTGTCCATATCTCCTACAAAGATGTTCAATAGCACTGGTCCCAGTACTGATCCTTGGGGAACACCACTCCTCACTGGTTTCCACTTGGACAATGAGCCATTGACTGCAACTCTTTGAGTTCGACCATTCAACCAGCTCCTTATCCAGCCAGTGCTCCATCCATCAAACCCATTCTTTTCCAGTTTGGAGACCAGGATGTCTCCAAATGATGCAGTCCTCTTTTCTTACACCACAATATGTGACAGAAAAGACAAATCAAAAATCTCTCCCTTGGAAAAATGCCAGTACTTCAAATAGCACAGACTTACTGTTGCATTGGTCACAGGCATAAATCCTCCCCTCCAGAGCTTCTGTCTCGGTGAACTTGGCCAACATCTCTGTCAGCATGCACTCTGTCTGGTTAACAGGGATGATGCCTTTCTCCAAAGAGTGATAGCGCTCGGGGAATTCCAGGGAAAGATCCCAAAAGGGCTCAATGGTGTTGGATTTGTAGTTGCATGTTATGCAGGTGACCTGGGAATGAAAGACGTACACACAAATGAAGTTATGACCATGGACACCTCAAGCCAGCATTTCCAACACATCTCAAGAGCAAATTCAGATCCCAAAAGCAGGGCAGTTTCACAGGTGAGGTCAGAGAAACACAGCTCATTTCCAGCCTGAAAAATAAGTAAATTATGAGCAAGTAATATAATCTACTTTCTCAGTTGGCAGTGTTCAACTTAATGGGATTGACTTCCTCATCTAAACACCCCTACAGGTGTAACACAAACTCACAGCTGGCTCACAAGCACTTTGTATTTGATTTCTGCTGTAATAAGTACAGTTTCATTTATCATGCAATCTTCCTTCCACAGTTTCTCTACTTCCCTGGCACACTTCAATATTTTGCTGCTAAATTACTCATGAACAGAGGCTGAAAGAACACATTTCAGATGCGCATTTCCTCATGTCGTTCCAGAGTATTAAAAATTCTCATTAAAAATAAGAATGGCAGAAAAGTTTTTAATTAAAATCAGAGGCAGAAAGTGAGAGCACGAGGAGACAACAAAACCAGAAAGCAGGTCTGGCTTTGGTACTGTCAGAACCCTCCCCCAAAATCCAACTTCCATCCTCACAGCTTCATCCACTGAAGTCACCAGGAACTTCACGATGGATCAGTAGCCAGCAGATCAGGAAGGCAGACTGAGGTGAACAGAGGGGCTTGAGAGTAAATGTTGCACATGCACACGAGTTACAGAAGGAGAATAAAGAGCTCAGTGAATTATTTTTTGTGTATCACAGCAGAAGAGAAATTACACCGATCATTGAATGTCCTCATGCTGGTAACAGAGACTTACGCCACCTTCCAGAGGCAGGAAACAATCAAACAGGGAAGAAGTCCAACAAGCTCCTGTGCTGCAGAGAAGATTCAAATGAACTACAACTTCAAGCATCCTTTCCTTGAAAAGCCAAAAGCTTTAACTTGAAAAATACACCTTTTCACCTTTAACTTGTGCTTAAGCCCTTACAAGCAGTGAGCACAGTCAGTATGGCACTGAGAAGGATGGTATCAACAGTAATGAGAATGAACATCTACAAGTTCTTCCCCATAAGGATAGTGAGACACCGGCCCAGGTGCCCAGAGAAGTGGTAGAGGCCCCATCTATCCCTGGAGAAATCCAAGGCCAGGCTTGCTGAGTCTCTGAGCCTCATCTAGTGCAGGATGTCCCTCTCACTGCAGAGGGTTGGACTAGATGGACTGTGAAGGTCCCTTCCAACCCAAAACATCCTATGGTTTTATGAATACACTTTGTGGTCTGATCTTGCAAACACTCAGTGTCCAGTCATGCAGACATTTCATTTATCCCATAAAGCAAAGAAAGTCGAGGACTTCCAAAATACATTGGATTCTCAGGGTTTGCTTGGTAGGGGAATCATAGAATCATAGAATAGTTTGGGTTGGAAGGGACCTTAAAGATCATCTAGTTCCAACCCCCCTGCCATAGGCAGGGACACCACCCACTAGACCAGGCTGCTCAGTGCCCTGTCCAGCCTGGTCTTGAACACCTCCAGAGAGAGGGCATCCACAACCTCTCTGGGCAACCTGTTCCAGTGCTTCACCACCCTCACTGTAAAGAATTTCTTTCTTATGTCTAGTCTAAATTTATCCCCCTCCAATTTATATCCATTGTTTCTAGTCCTCCCATCCAATATTATGTTAAAAATTCCTTCCCCTGCCTTTCTGTAGGACCCCCTCAGGTACTGAGAAGTTACTCTGAGGTCCCCTCTGAGCCTTCTCTTCTCCAGGCTGAACAACCCCAACTCCTTCAGCCTGTCCTCATAGGGCAGTTGCTCCAACCCTTTGATCATCTTCGTGGCCCTTCTCTGGACCCTCTCCAACAGCTCAATGTCCTTCCTGTGTTGAGGGCTCCAGAACTGGATGCAATACTCCAGGTGGGGTCTCACCAGTGCCGAGTAGAGGGGTAAAATCCCCTCTCTTGACCTGCTGGTCACACTCCTCTTAATGCAACCCAGGATTTGGTTGGTGCCTTCTTGGCTGCGAGTGCACACTGTTGGCTCATGTTGAGTTTGTCATCAACTGACACCCCCAAGTCTTTCTCTATGGAGCTGCACTCAAGCCACTCTCCACCCAGCCTGTGTCTGTGCTTGGGATTGCTTCCACCCAGGTGCAGGACCTTGCATTTGGCCTTGTTGAACTTCATGAGGTTGGCTTGGGCCCACCTCTCAAGCCTGTCAAGGTCCCTCTGGATGCCATCCCTTCCTTCAGGTGTATCAACTGCACCACACAGCTTGGTGTCATCTGCAAATATGCTTCAGACAAGGGAACAGCAGAGGAAGGAGACAGAGCACCACAACAGGCACTTTCAGCTCCTACAGCATCATGCTTAGTATTTGAAAGCAACTTTTAAATGCCTGCAAAAAAACTAAATTATCACAAGCAGCTTATTCTTTATAGCACCAGATGACTGCAGTCTCTGTCCTTCATCATATTCTTTCTGGCCACAAAAGCAAACCCAGGAAGGAACAAAAGAAATTACAAAGACATTTTAAAAAGACAGTAAAAACTTGTGCAGATTTCATTCTGAAGTGTCAAAATTCAATTGTATTTACAAAACACACAGCAACTGTCAAAAATGCTGCCCATCTGCACAGCAACCCAATGGACATCTTTCTCAGGATGCACCCCTAACCAACCCTTTTGTGTATCTGGTGGCTTCTCATGAAACAAGACCCTTTGCTCCTTGGTGTGAGCAGCTCCAACTGATTGCTGTGCAAACACAAGTGCATACCTGACTAAGCAACTGCCCATGAAAAATGGTGTTCACCACCTTCAGGACCTGCTTGGTGAGCTTCCGCTGCGAGAAAGGGATGAGTATCCTGCGCTTGGTTCCTTCCGACTCCAGCTCCTGCTGTACTTTATCCAACAACTCACAGAGAAATTCCTGAGCATCCTGCTGATCGTAGCCTCGAAATGCTGGGATCAGACTCCACACGGAGTGCAGCATGGCAAAGGGGGACACCAAAGCCCACTTGCCAGACCACATCACTCGGAAGAGAGTGTGCAGTTCGTGACAGAGGGAGATGTGCTTTGAACTCGGTTCCTTGGTCTGTATTAGTTCTAAACTCCTGCTTATCGAGGAGCTGCCATTTAAGCCAGCTGGCAAGCTCTGCGTGCCGTACGATCCCACTCTGTCAGTCCTCCCTGACTCATTAGCAGCAGGCCCATTTGCCAATTTGCCAGGCATCCTAGACTTCCCATTCACAGTTTTGGCTAAGAGTTCTTCTGTTTCACAGAGGTCAAGCGTCAAAAAACACTCGCGGAATTTCTGGAGGTGACTCAGCACCTGCAGAATAGAATTCATGTAACACGTGTTCCCCAGGTTCCTCAGACCTGTCACCCCAGGAGTCATCAGAGGCTTACGCCGGATGGAATAGAACTGCTTGAATCTGCTGCTCTGCATCTGCCTTGAGGTAGGGGAAGCAGCTGCCACCTCCCTGAATTTCCTTGGAATCAAGTTCTCTCTGCGCACGTGAGACAAGAGCCTCGCGCTCTTCCGCGGAGGAGTGTTTGCCAGTTCCTCCAGGAGTTGTCTCTTCATCTCCTGCCGCCGCTGCCGAGCCGCCTCCTTCTTTTTCTCCAGCTCCTCCATTTGTTTCTTTTGTTGTAATTTCAGCTGGCCTCTAGAGCTCTTATCAAACCAGGTCCTCAACGCCTTGGCAAGCAAGGACTGGCGCCTGTGCCAGAGAGCTGTGAGCATCTGAGATTGTCCCTGAGGACTCCTCCGATGGCTGCACAGGTCCTCTCCCAAAGCCATCGATCGCAACGTCCTGCCACTTCTTGTCGATGGATCATGTTTTTGACTTTTAATTGCTGACAGGGAACTTCTCAGCAATTTCAGATCCCCCTCAGGGTTATCATTCAAGACGTAATCTTCGCAAAGGTAACAAAAGACATACAGGTCATTAACTTCCATTGCCAAGGGATGCCTGGTTTCTTCAAAGTGTTTAAGTGCATGCTCCTCGATGTACCTCCCGCAGGCCACGTGGGAGCACTTCAGACAAGCCCAGATAGACTCAGTTGTCTGGCAGTCCACGCAGTGCCACTTCTGGGGGTTCAGGATAGAGTGGTCCTGGGCGAGTCGTAGCCGCCCAACATGTTTGCATCTATCCATGTCTTACAGAAGGCTTCCTTGCTTTGACCTTGGAAGGCAAAAAAAAAAGAGAGAAAAAGAATCTTAAGAGCAAATACAGGCATTTAAAATTATCTCTTTTGTACCCATAAATATACAGATGTCAGGTCTTGTCAATCCCAACTGTCATTTTCCTTCACCCGACTACATTTCTGCCCGCAGGGGTTTTTCTTTAAAGCAATTTTTAGTACTAGCAAAAGATATTGGAGTTACAAGGTCTGCAGAATAAAACTCTGTCTATTAAGGCCAGCCCAGAGCCGCCAGCACGACTTCCTCAACCTGAATGGATCACTTCCAAGGAGAAAAAGATTAATTCAGTTCACACACACGCATACATGTTTGATCTTTAGCTGCCCTCTTGAAGCTGATACATACAAAATGAATTTGGAAGTGGAATGCATGTCATCAGGAACCAGACTGAGGTTACCAACTCCTCAGAAATCTCAGATCATTGTCATAAGCAGAGCATTTGCAAGCCCACAGGCTTTACCTTCTAGCCTCGAATTCTCTGATTTCCCACAGCCTCCCCAACATGACAATGTTTAAAAAAATAAAAAGCAGAAGAAAAAAAAATTAAACAGGTAACAGAGTAAAGCCAAAGGAACATCTGTGTGAGTGCAAGAAGATATAAACAACTGATTTACTAAATTACTGTGCTGTAAGTGAAAGAAATCAAAGCAGGGATACTAGAACTGGAAGACGCAGAAAGCTTTCGGTCTCTGCTTTGTCCATATGCTTTATAAAAGACGCTGAGCCTTACAAAGAGCACAGCTAAAAACCTCACGTGGTTTCTTTTGTACAGCCCCCCCAAAAGCTCCTGTCTCAGGGAAAGAGTTTGGGGAGCCCCTAGAGCTGCCCGCCGGCGCTACTCACCGAGCCATGTTCACACATCCCTCCCTCCGCCACGCAGCAGCCCGGGTGCGGAGCATCCTCAGCCAGAGGAGTCTTGGCGGTTCTTCCAGAATTTAATTACTACTTAAGTCTTCATTGTGAGGCAGCACAGCTTCAAAGCCCTAGAGAGAGAACGTTCTTGTGATGCACATAAACAAAGTAAGAACGCTGGCAAGGGTTGCTTCTGAACACCATTAATCCTCTCAGTTGAAGAGCAGCTACCGCGGGGAACACATTTATTAGAGAGTGGAGAATTCTCCGGAAGTCAAACCATGAATGCACCCAGGAACCCCACCACTTGGATGTTAAGAAATGTCACACGCAAGAGGCACTCTGGAATTTCACTGCTCTGCTTTTGTTTTCTGATAATCTATAAATCTGCTGATCACATGTAGCCTCTTCATCCCAAGCCTTTTGTAGTGGATTGACCCAACATATGGCGGAGTAAAAAACCACGGAGCAAAAACGTGCACCTCCTGCAATCACTCCAATTTTGGCTTCGATCACTTGGGGAAAGAAGGGAGGGAGAAGGGGGTGCGTGTATGAAGAAACAAAAAAGATCTGTCCTGAATTAAATTTAATTTCTAGATGATTTTTCAAACAATAAAACTCAAGCAGTAAATAGCTGTCAAGCATGAACTGCAATGAAGCAAGAATTAGAGAAGAAAGAAAAAGAGGAAAAACCTGCATTTTGCCTAAAGCAGAAAAGATTGTAAAAACGGATCAGTTGCAATAATTAACTCGTTTATGCTCCTATGACTACAGTGCTTGAATACAACACGGAGCAGTGATGGGAGGGACAGCTGGAATAAGCACAGAGTGGTTACAGATGTCACAGTGAGTGTCAGGGCTGGCACACAGAGTATTTAGTTCAAAACATCATTCTGTCAGGGGCAAGTCTTAACACAATGAAGGCCAGGACATTCTTCCCCATAGCTCTCAGACAGGTATTGAATTGAGTTCCCTCAGCTGGGATGCAGAAAACCTAGCTGACCAGGCTAAGAAAACACAGTGGCCCCTAAATTATGCAAATTTACTTTAATTACTCTCTTTTTTCCAGTGACATTGCTGCTGAAGATGGAATCTGTTAAAAAAAAAAAAAGCAAAGCTCTTCTATTCTTTAACTCTTCTGTGCTTCAGATTAAAGTACAAGTGGCCCTTTCAGAATTCATCTCCACTGAGTGATTCTGCAGTGTCTAAATAACTCCTTTTAGGTGTTTATTTAAAACAGTTCAATAAAATTCACTCCACCTCTTCTGCTGTGCTGTGTCCACTCATAGATCCCAGGATCTGGAAAGACACTTTTGGAAACCCTTCACTAAACAAAGGAGTGATTTGGTTTCCTCTTCCCAAGTTGGAAACATCCTTCCCCACCTTTTTCCTCCTCCTCCCTCTTTCTGCTTTATTTTTCTGACCAGGTCATGGTGACAAATTGCAGAATAATCCCCTCTAGCCTTGGTGAGACCAAGTGGTGCAGATTCCCACTTGAAAGAGTACAGACACTATGGTAACATTGACAGCCTTCATTTACATAAAAGAATACTAATTATGTTGTATCATCAACATCTGTGATTCTGCTCACTGCCATATGCGACAGTGTTGGGAATTTAACCCTTGAGTGTCAGCAGCACAGCCAGGGTTTGTACTGGCTGGTAAAAACCAGGCCTTAAGACACAGAACCAAGAGCTGCTGAGAGCCGTGGCTCTGCCAGGGCTCAGGACACAGCATTTTCTAAGAGCACTAAAATTATCTTCAATTTCCAAGGAAAAAGAAACAAGGCCAGTATGTGGATGGTTTCAGCCGGGTAACAGGCTGTAAGGAAATCAATCACACACCAGACCCAGTGCATTAAAGAATCATGTTTAACAATGAAGTAGGCTGTCAGGAGATAAATTACAAGCTTTTGTCAAAGGCTTTTTGCTTTTCCTGTGTGGGCCAGCAAGATTTCCTTTTTGAAAAAAGGAAAGAGAATTTCACCACGCCAGTCAGTTAACAAAGCAGCTCTGTTACACCTTAATTCACTAATTCTCAGCACAAAAGCATCTTTGATGCCACACACCACAATCCCCACCTGTTTCTCTTTAGGTATCTAGAAATATTTCCCTGGCAAATCTCAGCCCTAATGCTGGATACATTCAGCTGCTCTGGCAGTTAGGAATAAATGCTGTTTATTTAACCTCAATCACTGAAATGATACGTCCTTTAGCTTCCTCAAATGAGATCTGCTTTTCCTCAGCTGGGTTTTGGAATCCAAACTGCCTGCACACCGTCTTCCCAGCCACACATCACATATTTGGGATTTCTCCCATTAACCACACCAGGAACTGACACACATCATTGACATCTTGCATGAAAGGAATAGATAAATAACATAAATAATGGCACTATGGCACTGCACAGCACATGGAAGGTTGTGGATGACGGTGAGCTGAGTGGTGGCTGACAAGCCAGAGAGATGGGATGTCATCCAGAGGGCCTTGGACAGGCTGAAGAGGTGGCCCATGCAAACCTTATGGACATGTGCAGGTGCTGACCTTGGACCAACACAGACTGGGAGGTGATGTGACAGAGAGCCGCCCTGTGATAAAGGACTTGGGGATACTGATGGGTGAAAAGCTGGACATGAGGCAACTGTGTGCTCACAGCTCAGAAACCAACTGTGTCCTGGGCTGCATCAGAAGAGCCATGCCCAGCAGCACAAGAGAGGTGATTCTGCCTCTGCTCTGCCCTGGTGAGACCCCACTTGCAGTTACTGCCTCCAGCTCTGGAGCCGAAAGCACAAGGACATGAAGCTGTTGGAGTGGGGCCAAAAGGGGCCATGAGGATGGTCAGGGGCTTCTGCTGTGAGGACACGGTGAGAGAGCTGGGGCTGCTGATGCTGGAGAAGAGAAGGCTGTGGGGAGACCTCCCAGAACCTGAAGTGACAGCAGGTGGGGCAGTGGTTTGAAACTAGAACAGGGCAGGGTTAGATGAGACATGAGGGTGGTGAGACACTGACCCAGGTTGCTCAAAGACGTTGTGGAGGGCCCATCCCTGGAGACATTTCAGGCCAGGCTTGCTGAGGCTCAGAGCAACCTCATTTAGTGCAGGATGTCCCTGCTCACCACAGGAGGTTGGACTATATGACCTTTGAAGGTCTCTTCCAACTCTATGATTCAGTGATTCTACATACTATAGGCAGCTGGAGCATCCCCAGGTGCAGCCCTGCCATCCCACACACAAACAGACTATTAAATAAGTCACTGAAAGATATGCACAGGACTAAGAAGAAAATTTGTTCTCTTCTACGCAGGTAAACAAATAGCTTGCCACAACCTACTCATGAGGACAAAAAGAAGATGCCAGCAGGAGAAACAACAAAGCTGTGATTAAAGGGAAACACAAAGATGAGTCAGAACGTATAAACACTTGCATGAGGTGGAAAACAAACCTTGCAGAGATTACAGAGCTGGAGCTGCTGGAGATATTGCAACAGCTGAACACAAATAGATGTGGTCAATGTGATGGTCTCAGACAAACTATGAGCAACAGGAGAGCTTAATGATGAGGGAGCTGGGGGTGTGCACCCTGGAGAAAAGGAAGCTGAAGGGTGGCCACGTTGCTTTTTCCAGCTCCCTGAAAGGAAGCCAGGGGGAGTTCGGCTCTTCTGACAAGGAACAGGAGATAGGATAAGAGGAAATGGCCTCAAGTTGCATGAGGAGAATGTCAGGATGAAGGTTGAAAAAAATTTTGACTCCAAAAGGGTTATCAACCATTGGAACAGACTGTCCAAGATAGAGGTTGAGGGACTATCCTTGGACAGATTTAAAAGCCAGGCAGACACAGAGCTTAGAGATACAGTTTAAGGCTGGTTCTCGTCAGACTTGGGTTGATGGGTGGACTAAATAGTCTGAAAGATCCCTTCCAAACAAGGTGATCCTGTGATCTATAAATTCATCTTTTCTGAACTGCTTTGAGTTCTGCTTTCACAGAGAAGGGGTTGGGGAAGGAAAAGCAGGGGGGGAGGAATTACTTCATTGCTCTACACAGAGAAGAGGTATCAGAAGCGTGGAGCAAAACTAAAAATGAGTTCAAACACAAAGAAAGTAATAGGAAGTCAGTAGGAACACTAATTTAGCCACTACTGTTTAGAGATTACTTGAAAAAAAATCTCTCCTTAAAAATCACTTCTACGATTTGAATACTGGGTCAAATCCTACATTTTTTTGCCTGCATGGCTCCTGGAAAAACTTATGGCCCTATGCTCTAACAGCTTCAAGAACCAAATGCAGCAGAAACAATTTGGCTCTTGACCCTAAAAGAGTGTTAAAATAAACCACATGATTTTATTATATTTCTTTGTACCATTGTTAGACATTTGGAAATTGATTAAAGACATCTGCACGGATCTGTTGACACCAGCTACTTTCTTTTTCTACATAAATGTGCACAATGCAAAAAGAAAAGGCAAAAAAAAAAAGATCAGTGAAGATCTTTGGAGTCTACAAGAAAGCTGGGATGGGGCTGTTTGCCAGGGTAAGGAGAGACAGACATGGGGCAGTGGTTTGAAACCAGAGCAGGGAGACATGAGGAAGAAGTTTTTCTTCATGAGGGTGGTGAGACACTGGCCCAGGTTGCCCGGAGAGGTGGTGGAGGCCCATCCCTGGAGACATCCAAGGCCAGGCTTGCTGAGGCTCTGAGCAACCTCATCTAGTGCAGGATGTCCCTGTCGCTGCAGGGGGTTGGAACATATGGCCTTTTAAGAACCTTTCCAATTCAATACAGTCTCTGATTCTGTGATTGTACAATGATAGGTGTTTAGACAGGGGAATTAGATGCATCCTTCATTTGTCTAAGAGATGATTTCAGAAGAAATAAAATATGAGAACTGCCACAAAATTCTTCAGCTGCAAGTCTGGAAATCACCTTTTCCTAGAGTGGTGAAACAGAGCAGCATTTCACCACTTCATCAGGAACTGCTACTAATGCCTATTTGCCTTTTCTATTTGTTTCTCTTGTAATTTTGTTTTAAAACACCTTTGACATTCTTGATTTCCATCAAAACTACACATCCTACTACACATATATGGCTTTTGATCTAATAGGTTCAAAAATCCCAAAGCCACTGGCAGTGACACTTTTTCAAAAAGGAAAAAACACAAGTAATTTCTATTTGATTCCAAAAAAAGTAAGGAGTGTCACCATCACATCATCTCAGCAGGTATCCTCTGTCCTTACAAAGTCACTGCACAGTACAGAACTGCTCACTTTGAAAACAGAGCTAAAAAAACACAGAGGAAAACATGTAAAAAGCTCTTCTGCACTTCTTTTTCTCCAGAAAATCCACCAGGTTGCCTGGGAAGGAATGGGTTTTTCCCTTGACTCCCCTAGTTCAAACTCTGATGGTTTGGTACTTTCAAATTGCAGCTCCAAAGAGTAATAATAGCCCCAGAGATTTTATCAACTATTCTGAAAAAAACAATTTCTTGAAAACTATCAGCTTTATGTCCTACAGTCACTGGATCCCTCTCTCCAGGATGTCAAACAATCCAGTCAGTTACGGGAAAATTAACACTGCTAAGAAGGAAAGAAAAACATGAAGATACATGTTTCCTCCGAAGAGTGTTGGATGATTCAGGCTTGAGAGATGGGCTCAGGGCTCATGAAGTTCAGTAAGACCAAGTGGCTTGTCCTCCAGCTAGGTTGGGGCAACCCCAAGCAGACACAGGCTGGGTGGAGAGTGGCTTGAGTGCAGCCCTGAAGAGAAGGATTTGGGGGTGTGCTTGCAGCCCAGAAGCCAACCCAGTCCTGGGCTGCATCAAGAGAAGTGTGTCCAGCAGGTCAAGGGAGATTATTTGACTCCTCTAGTGGGTTCTGGTGAGACCCCAACTGGAGATACTGTGTCTATTTCTGGAGCCCTCAACATTAGAAGGACATTGAGCTGTTGCAGCAGGTCCACAGTAGGCGAGAAGACAATGAGAGGGCTGGAGCANGAGTGATGGATGCAAATTGGAAGAGGGGAGATTTAGGCTGGAGAGAAGAAGGAAGTTCTTTGCTGTGAGGATGGTGAGACACTGGAAGAGGTTGCCCAGAGAGGCTGTGGATGCCCCCTCAATCCCTTGAGGTGCTTAAGGCCAGGCTGGATGAGGCACTGAGCAACCTGGTGTGGTGGGAGGTGTCCCTGCCCATGGCAGGGGGGCTGGAACTAAATGATCTTGAAGGTCCCTTCCAACCCAAACCATTCTATGATTCAGTGTTTCTTTGAGAAGACAAGCAAAGCAAGGAATGAAATTGCTGCTGTAAATACAGAGACAAAGCACAATTTGAAAGACAGGCAGAGAAACAGATCTGAGCTGTGAGAGCAGAAGTGGTTGCTGATCCCACCAATCTTCTGGTCAGTCTCCAGCAACACCAGGCTCCTCACCAGCCAGAGCCTTGAAATACAGAATTCTTCCACCTGACCCCAAAGCTTATGCAATTCTGATCCACTCCACCCTGGAAGGCAGCAGGTGTCCTCCAGGAGTCATGACAAGTCAAAAGTCTTTGGCTGGTTTCAGTCGTACAGGAGCTGGAGAAACCCATGCACCACCACCCTGCTGGACTCTGCAGCTCTAATCGCACAAGGGATCTTGACCGGAATGTGACTTTCCTGCCAACTTCCTCTGTGAGTTCTATTTTATTAATTCCTTTAAGTTAATTATAACTATGTCAATGTTAAACTGTTTCTGGGAGCTCACACTGTGCTGTAAAATCTGCTCTAATCTCAAAGCTGGAACCTTGGGAATCAATTTTCAACATCACCTGAAACTCCAAAAGAAACATTCTACCAACCTCAAAACCCCAAAGCACTCAAAAGTATGAGGACTGAGAAGATCTTGTTTCCTGCACTGGCACCCTTAGTGTGAGGAAATACAACTTCTGCAGGAATCATGGAGTTAGAATGGACCAAATTATCTTGCCTCTTTTCTTTACAGTTCACTGTGCAGGGTGAGCTAGTTTAGTTGTACAAATCTGCAGACACACTGTTCACCAGAGAGGCTTGCTGGCAAAGTCTTAAGAAGTTAAAGAAACCTACTCAAATCCCCTTTGTTTGGTTTAAATAAATTTATGACTAAAACAAAAAAGACTTCGCACAGCCTGTGTCCTCAAAGAGCAATAATTCATCCCTTATACAGGCCAGCAAATGGTTGCTAATGTACATGTGTATTTTCTCCACATTCCTTCCCAAGAAACATCTGCTTCAACTCGAGGCAGTGCAGCACTCACTGCACTCCCTAGGAGTGGATTTGGCAGCTCAGGGTTTGAAAAGAATCATGGAAAGGCAAAGATAAGTTGAATTTCTTCCATTTAGAAAGTGTTTCAATACAGCCCTCCTAACAACCTACTCATTCTCTTACTTACACTGCTGTTCAAATCCTCCATCCATCCATTTTTATACTTGGAAGCTTTAAAAATGTAAAATATTTTAATGAAATATGAATATTTTCGTTAAATCAAACTCACACTCTTCTGTGTGTAGGACAAGAGATGAATAAAAATAAGTGACTCAAACTTCAGGAACGCCACCAGCTTCCTGTATTTTCAACTTTGCCCTTTTGAACTTAGCTTTAAGAACAGCTTTTCAAGTTTAATACAACCAATAATGTTTATTCTTAAAGGTCACTATAAAACAAACAAAATACATGTTCTGTAGTTCTCTGGAAATGTGGGCAGTTGCTGTCTAATGTCCCTGGACATTAAAAAGCATTATTAAAATGGTTCATATATTTTGGCACTTGGCTTTCTGGAAGTTAATGTATCTTCATTTATTGCAACACAGATACTTCCCCCTTCCCTCCTTCATGGGCTTCAAAGGTTTTATTTTCAGTTTGGCTTTTTGAAGTTTTATGGATGATACGGAGACACTGTTTAAAAAGAGGCACTCACTTTACATTCAAACAATTCACAGTATTTTCCTCTAGTCCTACTGAACCAGACCTAAAGGAGTAGAGTCACTGCAGTAATTCCACTGGAGGAAACTGAAGCAATTCCAGCAATATGTACAATGTGAATTATCAGAATCAAACAGGAAAAAGTGATTTCCATTGGAACAGTCTTAAAGTAGATGCAAAGCCAGCAATATAAAGTAATAATTTCATTCTATGAGCCAAGTAACCAGCTTTACAGAATAATGAATTTCCAACAAAATCTATTCCTATAGTCATGACAGCACCACAGTGATAGGTGTTTTTATGTTCTCTACCTGTTTGTCCCCAAACACTCCTCCTGAAACCTTCCCTGATGGAGCAGAGAGAAACAGAGCTTCAACAGATCAAAATTAGTGGTGTTGACTCCAAGCCAAGAGAGCTAAAGTGAAGTTCTCCCTCACAAGGGTGGTGAGACACTGACCCAGGTTGCCCAGAGGTGTTGGAGGCCCCAACCCTGGAGACATCCAAGCTAGGCTTGCTGAGCAACCAGATCAAGTGCAGGATGTCCCTGGCACTGCAGGGACTGCTTGGACTAGATGGCCATTCCAACCCAAAACATTCTATGATTCTATGATTTTCACTATTTGGAAATTCAGGTCTTTTACACACCACCATCCCCAAACTGTTGGGATTCATCCCAAAACAGGATGTATTTTTGCTTCCTTTCACACTTACCCCTGCCCAATTCAGCAAACAATCAACTTTAGTGAGACTACAGGAACGGACAGAGTCATAGGTCAGGACCTGCACACAAACGAACAAAGTTTAAGAATAATTAACAAGATACAAATTAAATGAAGCAAGCCATGTTATATTTCAACACAGCCCAAAGAAGCAGGAATAGAGGAACTAAACAGCCATTTCTATGTCTTCCCACTTTTCCTACATTATGATTCCTCTGAATCATGGTCTACTGCAAAGCAGCCCAAAAGCTGCATTTTTCAGGATGTGGAAAAGTGGGGTTTTTTTTCTGTGCACTTGAAACATTATTCATCTTCAGCCTACGTCACGTTTATCACCAATTGTCATGTAAACAGTCCATTCGGAGTTGGGGACTGCAGAAACAGTTCAGGCATTATATATTAAAAATGTATTTCAGATTTATCACCAATTGTCATGTAAACAGTCCATTCGGAGTTGGGGACTGCAGAAACAGTTCAGGCATTATATATTAAAAATGTATTTCAGATTTATCACCAATTGTCATGTAAACAGTCCATTCGGAGTTGGGGACTGCAGAAACAGTTCAGACATTATATATTAAAAATACTAAAAAAACCCAAATGCTCATCCTTTGAATGGGAAATATTCCACCCATTTTCTACCCACCTTCACAATAACATCAACAAAATACAACAGGACTTTTCACTTCCAGGAAAGTCCTTGATAAGTAAGGTCAGAACTCATTACTCCTCATCCTACAGCACCTTGCTCTTTCCCCCATCATTTGCAAAACCTGAGGATTTTTTGTATAAAAGAGAGGTAATTTGAGTCTACCAAACCAAATCCAAAAGTCCTTCATTGCTTGGATAAGGGGTGAAGTTTTCCAGCTCCAGCACATCAGAGAATCCTCTGGGTACTGTTCACACACACAGACCAGAGGGCTGCAGCAGAGATCAATTGAAGAGCCCTGGTATTCAGCAGCAGAAACAGCCTCTTCCAGAATCTCTTTGTGATAGACACAAAGACAGATTACAGCAGAGAGTAAATACTTGGTAAGTTCTGGGTAGTCCTCTGCCCATTCTTCTTCTCTCACTTTAATTCCTATTCATCTTGGCAAAATCTTTGCCAGACCATTCACTAATCAAACACATCGCTGCTGATCCAACGCAGAAAGCAAAGAGTCAAATGAACATGTCAGTGCCATCTACTGAAGCAGTAAAGAACGAGACAACCCCAGCAGGCTGGGGCTTATTATCTTCTCAGCCATTAATGAATAGGCAAATAGTATTAAATAGGAGTACAGTATCCCACAGGCAGATTTCTACATGTTTTAAGCAGGAAAGGTGGCTTTGACATGTTGGAGGAGAAGAGACTACAAGAAGAAGAAAATAACAAATGGTTTCAACACACCTCTCCATCATTTTTCCCCCCTTCATTTGCCAATCAACTACTATTAGGTCTTTTAAAACCACAACAAGCAAGTGAAACTGAGCACCAGCTGCAACATTTTCTACAGGTTTTAATAAATGCTGTTATGGGGTGAATGAAGGAAATCAGAGCAGCAACACCTTCTGATCTTTTATTTCTCTAAGCAAACACCACCAAAAAAAAAGAACCCAAGATGCAGTTATTCATGTGTTCAACACCCATGAGCATGCCCACATCCCTGCCTGAACCCATCGAGCCTCCCCTTGGACTTGGCCAAGGTCTTTTCCATTTTCGTGTCAACAAAGAAGCAGCCAGAGAGATTTACGGGTCCTCTCTGCTCACTGAGGTGCTGGGTTTGTGCTTGGAAAAAAACCCTCTGCTGCAAACCCTCCTCTCCCTGGGGGTGCACAAGGGGATCTAAAGCTGCATTAATAAAACTAAGTGCATTTTCAGTCTCAGTCTTCCCCACTCACACAGAAGGCTTGAGCCTCTGGTACATGAGGAGCAATTTCACTTGCTCAAAAGTGCCTTCTCCCTGTGCCCCTTTCCTGATGGAATTATTCCTAATTTGCATATGATGAATCCTGTTCTGTCTGAAATCCTTTTCAACAAATGACAGGCAGTATCTGGGTAATACCTTTGTCCTCACCACATGTCGATGTAACAGAACGGGGTCGGAAATGGAAACCCAATTTGCAAAATACCAGGTTGTTTGTTAATCTTCTTAAAGAACTGAAGATCAGCTCAGGCCCGATTCTATAGCATCTGTTATTTTAATACATTTTCCTACCAAAAGGTTAGAGTTCAGTACACCAATTTACCTTGAGATGAAGAAACAACAGGTCAAGGAAAGAGGGAGAGAGAAGAGGATTTGGTTTTGATGCCATGACACAGTGCCTCAAAAAGTTGTTCCTAAACCCCTCCAGTATTACAATAAACAGGATATGAATTTCTTTATTCATTGACTCACTCATTTCCACAGAGTCCAGAGCAGGCTGGCAGCCACACTAACCAATCTATCCCAGTAAATTCAGAAAAAGAATGGTGTAGATTTCAAAGCAGAATTTTTCAGTCTACTTCTGAAAAACACTTGCTACTTCCATTCTCTACTATACAGTCTCTCAAAATAAATTACAGTCTCTCAAAATAACCCAACTCTTGTGAAAAGGCTCTTCATCCTTGCTCTCATTCAGGTGAATTAACTATTCTTAGTTAAATAGATTTCCTTCTAGTCTTAGTCTGATGACAGATTAACTCATGACTGCTTGGATTATAGACTTACCTCTGGAACTAAATCACTTTTGAGGCTGAGTTGTGGCTATTAGTACTTTAAAGCTTAGTGGAACAGCTTTTAGTACCTCCTTTGTGTTTTAGAAAGAATGATTAAACATCATTAAATTCAAACTAAGGGCTTTCTCACAACTCCAGTGAATAAACAGCTGATGTAACTTTTCTTTTTAAAAAGCATAACAGTAGAGCTGTAAATGGATTTTTTTTCCAGAATAATTTATGCTATTCTAAGCATAGAATACTTGTCCTTAAAAGTAAAATGTGTTTTTCATGATTGTGTGGTTTTTAAGTGCATAAATACACCAACTTTGTTCTCCTCTGAGAGAAACAGCAATTCTGATCACCCTGCTGTTTTGAATGCAGTGTGGCATTCTCTTCCCAGCACATCCCTCCAGATGCAGAAGACACAACCGAGAGAGGTCTGCAAGGATGATGAGGGGGTTGGAGTCCCCCTGCTATGGCCCAGGTTGCCCAGTGAGTCTCCATCCCTGGAGACATCCCAGGCCAGGCTTGCTGAGGCTCTGAGCAACCTGATCTAGAGCAGGATGTCTCTGTCACTGCAGGGGTTGAAATAGATGGCCTTTGAAGGTCCCTTCCAACTTCATGATTCCACACAAACACAAAGTGAAGCTCACTCATACAGCAACCAGCTCCTGACTCCTCACTCCATCAAACATGTCTTGAAGTGGGCCTCATTTTTACACAAAATATGAATACTCCAGAAATTTCCACACCATCAGCAAATGGTTTCACTATAGTCCAACAAGGTAACTCAGAAGCAGCCCTAAATCAGGTATTTAAAGTTCCCTTTTCCATGTCTTCCTCCTCCTGACATTCCCTGTGGTAGAATTAATGAAAGCAAGGAACAGTTTTTCCCAATAGATTTTTATTTTGGCAGAGGATGGAGATCCACTTAATTAGAATGGAGCCAGCTTGGTTTAACGAGCTGCCTTAATTCATCACTTTTGCTTTCCACATTCCCATGAGAGGAGGTGAAGATGGGACGGTGAGGAGACATAAAGTTTCCCCTCAGAAGCCACATTAAAACTACCCTGAATGTGCTGATGGAGATCAGGGAAGAGCTGGAGGCACCAATCCTCTGAGGGCTTGATGCTGAAATCTGCACATCGACATCCCCATCGATGTCCCCAGATGATTGGATTTCTCTTTCGCAGTAACACTCAATCCATATTGGGGCTAACTCATCATGAAGCATCCCTGTGGCTCATACTAAGCCAGATGTGATCTCTGAATTAGAACATATCACTTTTCACTCTTAGTTAGTGACTGGAAAACACCTGAGCATCCCAAAGCAGATCACCCAGTTCCAGCCACCTAGACTCATAAAATCATACAATGTGTTGGGTTAGGAAGGGACCTTCAAAGGCCACCTTGTCCAACCCCCTGCAGTGACATCCTGCACTAGATGAGGCTGCTCAGAGATTCAGCAAGCCTGGCCTTGAATGTCTCCAGGGAAAAATGGGGTCTCCACCACTGTTCCAGTGTCACCCTCATGAGGAAGAACTTCCTCCTCAAACCTCACCTAACCCCACTCTGGCCTAGTTTTAAACCACTGCCCCTTGTCCTGTGTCTCCATGCCCTGGAAAACAGCCCCTCCCCAGCTTTCCTGGAGCCCCTTCAGGCACTGGGAGGCCACTGGGAGGTCTCCCCAGGTGCAGCCTTCTCTTCTCCAGCCTCAACAGCCCCAGCTCTCTCAGTCTGTCCTTGGAGCAGAGGGGCTCCAGCCCCTGATCATCCTATTGGACTCCTCTGGCCCCTCTGCAACAGCTCCAAGTCCTTCTTGTGCTCAAGGCACATCTTGCACTAGATCAGGTTGATCAGAACCTCATCAACCCTGGCCTTGATCTCAACAGACAGAGGGACACACACAAATACACTGACACACAATCTGTTTAAACAGATCCTCAGATCCCTCCTGCCACCCAGAAACCCCAAATATTGTCCAGCATAAAAGCCCCCACAGTGAACATCAGCACAAATTCCAAGTAGTCAAAAAAGATGTTAACTCCTGATTGGACCAAGGGACACAAAGCTGTGGGGGCAGAAGGGGAGGCATTAGCACTGAACCTTATTTGCTGAAGTTGTGCGTAAGAAAATAAAATCAGTCTGATAAACTACAGTTCAATATTTATGCAGATAACACTCAGGCTAGAAGGCAACTGCAAATCTCTGTCATTTTCTCCATACACAATGCACTTGTTATTCAGGTGGAACATATTTAATATACAACACAATCAGAAATTCTAAACTATCTAAAAAGTGCAAGGAAAGTTAGCTCCAGCACCAGGCAAGTTACAAACCAGGTCCCATCACAGCAAATGAAAGAAAAGATTTCATACAAAATACAGTTTTGCTGTTTGAAGGAAAGGAAAAACACCTTTCTCACAAACTTACTGGAACAGAATCAGACTTGGAGACACTGATCCCTTCCAGCCAAGCAGAGCACAAAGCTGCAGGGGAACACAAACCACTGCAGACTTGTCCTTCCTGGGATATTCTTTTAATATTTCTGACTAAAAACTACTTATCACTTCATCTGCACCCCCCACCTCGCCTGCTGCAGAGACCCTCCTTCAGTACTCTATTTTTTATTTCAAGTTTAAAACCCCCAAATTGTCTTCAGAGGCTTTTCATAGCATGAGAGAGGGACAGAATGTTATTACAGACAGTATTTCTTAATCAAATCTAAGCCGCCCTCTGAAAGAGAATGGGAAAACATGGTGGCAAGGGGATGCTTCTCAATCAAGTGGAGGGATTTGCCTTTCAGAGTGAATAAGGGAAGGGAGCTGCAGACACCATTCCTTAATCGGCTCAGCTGATGTCCTATAGAAGGTCTCAATGGAAGAACACAGCTGTGGCACATAACTCTTGACTTGATCTTCCATGGTTTGACTGAAAAGCCTGAAAAGAACATAAATGCACTAAAGCTTTTCTCCCTTAAATTGGTTCTTTCAAAGCCACCACTGAGAGGGGAAAAATAGAGGTTTCTTTTTCAGTGCACTTGGTTAGAGACTGAGTGTAAAAGTTTTGGTGATCTATACTGTGCACTGAATTATGCCATAACTGACCCAATAATCACTTTGTTTTAAAGATCGTGATTCTTCAGTAATTCCAACCTTCCATAAGGATCCCTGTGCCTCACTAAGTGGGTTTTGCTTCGGCTCACGCACAATTTTGCATATCAATTTGCAAAGTTACAAAAAAAAAAACACCATAAAAAAGCATTGCCTTAGTCAAGCTTTTTTTTTTTTTTTTTAAAAGAAGTAAATCTGTCACGACTGACAAGTTACACAAGATGCATTTCAAAGGCACTCACACTAACTCGGAGCTGTTGGATCCATGTATTTCTGTCTTCACTAGAAAATGTGTCTGAATCACAGAGCTAGGCAGCAGGAGGAGACAGTCGGGGTGTGAGCACCGAGGGGAGGAACAAGGAAAAAAATCTGCAGGGTCCCAGAGAGCTGCCTGGATGTCTCTTCTGCTTTCTCAGGCAAGTTCAGAGGTCAGACTTCCCAGCAAATGACATTGTTATTACGTAATTAAAGGAACCTCTCTGGCTGAAACTTCTTGAAAAAAAAATCTCAAGGTCTCCCCCACCAAGTTTGCCATTTTCCAAGAGATTTCATACTGATCTTTGGCAGGCACTGAGGTAGAACAGTTGATGTGGATTCATTTACCACCTTGTAAGCAAAAAGCTAATTAACAACACTTAGCACAACGCAGTTAAGTTTGTTTTTTTCTGTTTCTGTCCACTGAAAATACTCACTCCTTAACGCTGTTGCAAAAAGGGACGTGGGTTTTCTTCCTTTCAAATGCAGCACAACAGAGAGTGCATTTTAATTTGCATTTCCCCCCATATACTACGATGTGAATTACTGCAAAAATACAGATAATTAACATTAGAACACCTAGAAATTATTTCCCTGTCACACTGGCAAAGGACAGAACCTCCAACTGCTTTTTACCATCACTCCCCTCACTCCTATTTGAATCTTTTTGGTTTCAGCAGCGGTTTGAGGCTCTGCCACCCATCAGGCAATGAAGCCACAGGCTGGGGGCTGGAATTCAAGAGTTCCCAAGCTCCACAGGACTGACCAGCCCCATCTGAGCCAGCTTTCAGCTCAAGTCTAATAAAACCAGAGGTGAAGAGTCTTTGTTAGCACCATTATAAACAAGGACAGGCACAACTCAGAGCGACATTCTGATTGGATTTTAAGATGGTTGTGGTTCCTCTTCCACAATTTGTTGAATTTGCTCCAAAGCAATGAGTCGTTTGAGGTTTTGTGCTAACAAGGATGGTTTTCCATTCACTGATTTGCATGGGAAGGGGCTTTTTCTCTCATTGACTCAACAGCCTATTGGTTGTGGTGAAGTGTTGAGGAGAGGTAAAGTGTTTATACACTGAGCAATTAACAACAGGCTGTGGAGACAAGAACATCTCCCAAGGTTGCATTCCCCAAAGGAAAAAACCCCAAACCAACAACAAAACCAAACCTTGATGAAATATTCAAGGTGAAAACTGCAAAAGGTTGCTAAACCAAGTGAGATGCTTCCAGGGCATCTGCTGGAGAGGATCCTGAAGAGAATAAAGGATGGGGGAATCATTCCAAGCCCACCCCACTATGCAGCTCAAAGTGAGACACAGCTACTCGCCTTCTCTTCCTCCATTCCAGCCCAGTTGCTGGGCCCAGTCAGAGGCACAGTACTCAAACTACTTATCTTAGTATCTCTCTGGTCATTTCTAAGAAATTAGTTTAGACCAGAAACCTTAGTTTAGACTCAGAGCTGGGGTCAAATTGACAGACTCTTTTAGACCTCCCCAAAGCAAAAAATACAGGCAAAAGATTTCCCTCATACTTTATAAGAAAGAAGCTGGATTTTGACAGCATTTCCATTTGTTAGCCAGTCTAAATCCAGCCACTAACATCTCCCAAGAGCTAAGGAAACACTAAATTTCACTTTATGGATCTCAGCAGAAGTCCTGAGAATGCCAATATAAAAATAACTAACAAAAGAAAAGAAGTCACACAATAAAAATAGGGTATTATAAGACACATTCAGTAATTTATACCACTTTTGCCAGTAGAGAAAGAGCTTCTTGTCACTCACTCTTCAATGCTGAGACACAACAATAACTAATTTTAAAAACATATGTTTTAGCCCAACCTACAAGATCAGAGAATCACAGTTGGAAGGGCCCTTCCAAGGCCATCCAGTCCAACCCCCTGCAGTGACAGGGACATCCTGCACTAGATGAGGTTGCTCAGAGGCTCAGCAAGCCTGGCCTTGGATGTCTCCAGGGATGGGGCCTCCTGCCTCTCTGGGCAACCTGGACCAGTGTCTCACCACCCTCATGGGGAAGAACTTCTTCTTCATGTCTCATCTAACCCTGCCTTGCTCTGGTTTCAAAGTACTGCTGGTTTGGATGTGGGCATTGGGTGTGGACAGGGAGCTGCCATCACCAAGTGAAGGGTCACCATCAATGTGCACTCAAGGCTTTCACCCCCTGCAGCAGAGAGCAACATTAACGTGCCCCTTCCCCACCGTCCCCCCCATTTCTGTGATTCACATTTTGACACATGAGAGAGAGATACTTTGCTTCTTCCTTTCAAGTTTCCCAATCCAAACCCCAACCAGCCTCAGTAGAGCTGGTTTTGGAGACAGCAGCACGTGAGGCTTATTCACAATTTCTCCATCTTTACGCAGGACTCTGGTGTGTTCTGCTGTGCCACAGGGAATCTCTGTGGTGACAGATTCCTCACTGATCATCCTTGGGCCCAAACTGGTTCAATAAAACCCCCAATTTTGACTCACTAGCTGGAAGGCTCTATAAACCATTGCATATGTGACTATTGTTAAGCCCTGTTCCTGAATAAGCAAAATTCTTTATAGCAAACAGAACTTGCACAAGACCAAGAACTATTCCAGCCCTGAAAAGCTGCCAACTTCAAAATGCCCTTTTTCACTTGAAATCAGCTCATATTAATAGGAAGAATGATTGGGGGGGGGGCTGGGAGGGAGGAGGAAGAAAGAATAAACAAGCAAATAACATTTGCAGCACGGTGTTTGAAAGCTCAGAGACATCACACATCAAATGCTGCTCATGTTTTAGCACATAATTTTCAAATATTTGCACCTTGAACATTTTCAAAGCCTTTAAAAACAACTCTGAATGCTTTTGCTGCTCCCTCCCTCTTTTTTATTTCTTAAAACCATGCCTACTCATTTGAAGGCAGTAAAACAACAGCCACCCCCACGTGCAGCTGCCGAAGTGGTAGAAATTCGGCACAAACCCCCTCACTCCCAGGCCCTGCTGGGCTTTTTTCTCCAGGAGCAGCTCAGATCTCCCCCAACAGCCCCCTTTCTCCCCCTCCATGACACCTAAATTTTGCTTCGAGCTTGTTCCCTGCCCATGGCAGTGGGGTTGGAAGTAGATGATTTTTAAGGTGCCTTCCAACCCAAATCATTCTATCCTTCTATGATTCTATGATCATCCTTTTTAATCTGTTTCTTTTCCCTCGCTTTCAAAGGAAAAAGACTGATGCTACTTCGATAGAAGATCCTGCCAAAGTCAAGGAGAGTTTTGCTCAGGCTGAGGAACTGGGAGCACCCATCCCATCCCATCCTTACCCACACACTTCTCGGGCTCCAGCCAACACCTGCACCACTAATACAGTAATAATATAAAGGATCAAATTCTTCAGCATTTCCCATCAGACAAGCCGGGCCACTTTCACAGCTCTTTCCCCGACTGAAAGTCCTCTGAGAAGTGAGGAGGTTTTCCCCCTCCTGCTATAGACATTTCAAAATAAACGGTGTTTTCATTCCGTTTCTCAATCTCTCCCCCTACTCCCCAACGTCCAGCGATGCGGAGCTGTCCCGACACCCAGCTCACGCCGCTTTTTCTCTGGGAACGGCAGAATCTCGCACCATTAACGGGCGCGATTCCTAAAATCAGTTTTTCTATCATCGCCCCAGGGCTGGGGGGGCTCGGAGGCCGCGCTGCCGAGCATCCGCCGGGGGGTCCCAACTGCCGCCAGCGCTCCCGAGCCGCTGAGACACCCCAACAACCCCTCCCGCCGTTAACTTTCCCGTTTACCACAAATAAAACCTACTGTTGATAAACGAACACGATTCAGCGGCGATTTGCCTCGTTTCCCCCCCTCCCCCAAGCACAACAGGGGGGTGCCAGGGGAAGCTTTGAAGGCCTCCCCCTCCCCGCGGCGGGACGCGCAGTGCCCCGCCCGGCCGGCAGGGGGCGGCACAGCCCGGCCCCTGCTCAACGCCGCGGGAGGGGCCGGTACCGGGAGAGGAACCGCGGTTGGGGGGGAGGTCGGCACCGGGTCTGGGGGCGGCTGTAAGGGGGAGCGTCGCTCCCGCCCCCCCCGCGGGCCTCAAAAAGGGAAAGTTGCAGGACTCCCGCCCGCAGACAAAGGCTCCCGCGCCCCCAGTGCACGGAGGTGGGAAAGGGGGTGGGGGG
>VZTY01009788.1:0-10838 GCA_013400935.1 Turnix velox
TGGGGGAGAGGGAAGAGGGGATTTTATTCCCCCGGTCCCGGTGCCAGACGGCGATGTGGGTAAGTTCAGCACTTTCCTGACGCCGACAGTTCCCTCGGGCCGTTCCTGGCGGGGGTCCGATGGCGGACCGGCCCGCCGGCCTGCATCCCGGTACCGTCCCCTCCCCCGCCAGGGCCGCTCCGCCTCGGCAGGGCACGGCGCTCCGCTCGCCACATCACCGCCGGTGGCTTATTCACGGGTGCTCAGCAAAGGGACAGCAGATAATTTTTTATTTTTTTAATAATTAAAAGGTATTATAATCGGAACGGTTGGGTTTGGGTGGATTTTAAGCTTTCACAATGACGGGTAGCTGTGTCCAAGGCTGCGAGAAAGGGCTTGAGTTCGAAAGTGCATTTTGTAAAGGTGCCCAGGGAGCTCCCATAGAACATGAAAGCACGGTGAACTCCCCGGGTAATGCCGTGGCATGTTCGAGTGTGTGATCTTAACACCGATGGTTGCTTGCCATTGGACAGATATGCGTGCCCCACTGGAAACACGCGTGACTCTGTCTGTGCTTCCCTGTCGCTCTAGCTAGGCCTTGGGCTAACCTTGGGGTGAGAGGGCGTGTATGTGACACCCTCATTCCTCACCCTACCTCGCAGTGGTGATAAGGATATCCAACTGTCATCTGTTCCCTGCCCAAGGAGTTATTTCACGTGGCCCTTTAAACGTTAGGGCAGCGGCAGTATTTAGATTTAAAAAGCAATCGGCGCCTGCCGAGCTATGAAAACGTGGGGGTTCTCTCTCTCCCGGCAGCGCCCGACGGGGACTTTGTGCCTTGGTTACTGTTTCATGGTCGTTGCCGCGTGTTTCCATCGTGCGAGGCTGAAAAAATCCGAGACTGCTTTATTCATTCAAAATTAATAAATAAATAATAGTAATCACCCCGGGTAAATCCTCACCCAATTGTTTTTGGCAAAACGTGTCCGGGCGCGGAGAGGCCTGAGGCACCGGGGTGCAGCCGGAGGGACAGCGGGGCTCCTACTGCTGCATCAGATTTCTAGAGATTCCCTCTGGAAAACTGATGGGTGTGATGGAAAGCGCTCCTCGCCCTTTTTACAGCTCCTCCCGCACGCTTTTATGTTTGTCCCACAGAGCGGGGGTTCAAGACGGTGTGTCCCCACATCGAAAAGAACGGGAGCTTTTCGCCTGGGCTGAGAGCACTGGCCGCTTGTCGACAGGGGAAGCGGGGAAGAAACATTCCCCAGGACTCCTGGATCGAGACACTTTTCCAATCGGGGCTTGTCCCGAGGTTTGTAACATCCCGCGGGACCGAACCGAGCCCCGGGAGGGATAGAGGCTCCTCACTGTGCCCACTTCCGTCCCCGCCGGCTCGCCCTAACGCAAGCCCACGGGCGCGGAGCTGCCTTCCGAGGGCTCGCTATGGCAAACGGCCGAGCTCCAGCTGCCTGGAGAAGGGACGAGGGTACCGAAGAGGGTACATAGGAGGGTGCATAGGGATGGTAGTGACATCTCAGGTGCTCTCTCCTCTGAGAGGGGCTTGCTGCAGATGTCATCAGGGCCTCGCCGCCCAGCCCGGCGCGCTTCAGCCACATATGGTGGGTGGATTTAGGTGTCAAAAGCCGGCAAATTAGAAATGGTAATTGTCCGTCATTATGGGTGAAACGCGATCTATCACAACAACTGGAACATGTCTGGGCGCTAGCAAAAATAATTTGAATGATTAACGATCATTATGGATGTCAAGCCGCGTCCATTAAGTTGTTTGAAGAAATTACCCTTGACGTGCGAAATCAAACTACAAATACACAGGCCTGGCATTGAGGGGACCCTCTCCGCCGGGCGGCAGGAGGCCGGGAGCAGCCCAAAGAGGTGCTGGCAGCCGGGGCCACCGCGCCACAGCTGCCGTGGCCGGGCTGTCCCTCCACACCACCCGCGGTGGCCTGGGGCGAAGGTTTTGCTCCTAGCCTGCGTGTCCCTGCTCACAGAGGGTCGTTCAGAGAAGGTTCTGCAGGGTGAGGGAAGCGAGAGGCAGGAAGCTGGGCGGGATGCGGAGGAGCTGAGCGGTTGTCCCGAACAGCCGGAAGGCACTTCCTGGAGAGAAATTATGAGAGGGAGGGGATTCTGGAGGATATCCCCTGAAAGGGACACGTCTGCATGACCTACAGTTACTTCGGTCCTCGTCATGAGGGGACATTCGGGGACCCATTTCCCCTGCTCCTACCGGGGAGCAGCGCGTCCGGGCCCCGCCACCAGCTCCCTGTTACCCCTGCGTGGCCAGAGGACTTTGCCACCCCTCTAGAAACGAGACTCTTCCCGAGGCAGGATCACTTTACAAGTGATTCCCACATTGCAAAGATGCTGTGTATTTTTTCTAACACGAAATTTCGTTTATTTCAATTTACAGTTTGATCCTTACGACGAGAGCCTGAAATACAGGGTTTTTTTCTACACCCCGTCCCTTCGTTTCTAATCCCTCTTCAGCGAAATAATTTGTTTTCAAAACCGGAAATGGATATTTTTCGCATCTTTTGCAGGTATTTTTGGTAAAATAATGCAATTGTGATTCCCCACAGGGGCCATAGAGTGTCACGGACGTCTGGGTACAGCTTACTAGAGCTCACGATCCACGGTGCGAACCGTGTATTTTAAAGCAAAAGCGCAAAAGCTGGGAGAAAAGCAATCTGTTTCTTCCATACATTTTGGTTTTAATCTGATAAATTAATAAAATTTTAGGCAAATTAAAGGAACCTTCAGAGTCACTTGACAAAGTGACAGCCTTCACCCCTACAGAGTGGTGTTTTCAACCAGCGACAGTATATATTCTTTGCTTCTTGCTGTCGCTGGGGAAATGTCCGTTCAAGTTCCCCATTTACAGCTATTTTTTATTCTTAACTAAATAAAGGGAGATTAGAATCTTCCTTTCTTAACAATTGGACAAATTAAAATTACGATCATCTGAAAATACTGTGCCACCGTGTTGAACAAAGCGAGGACGCTGCCGTCCCGGTTAATCCGTGCACAGCAATCCTACACGGAGGAAAACGGCCCCACGACTCCCTAGGGGTGCCTGTCATTCCTCCCTCACATCTCCCCTCCCTTCCCCGCCCGGTACCGCCCGGTACCCCCCGCCAGTGCCAAAAAGCAAATCACGGACACGACCTGTGTTTAGGCTTCCCCAAACAGAAAAGCCTGGGACAAACCCCCTCAAGCAGCCCGAGTGCTTCTCCCAGCTTGCCCTAGCTTTATTCCTGCTCTTTGCAAATCTGTATTATTCCCGCAGATGCCAAAAATAATATTATTCCTCTCCACGCGCATTTCATTCCTAATTATCACTCGAATCCTTTGCGACACGAAGAGTTCCCGCGGCTGGATCAGACGCGGCACAGATTCATGGGTGAAGCATTTCACCTCTACCCGGGAGAAAAGCGAGACGGGGGAGAGAGGGAGAATGGGGGTCGCCGTCGCGGGGCTTTAAAGGGAAGCAGATCACCGGTGCCGAGAGGGGTCCTGAAATCGACAGAGGCGAAAAGCAGGGTCGTGCTCTGAAGCAGCAGGTAGGGAAGACAGCGCTGTTCAGAGCCGTCACCCTCGGCGGAGTTTGTTTTTCCCGCAGACAATTTAGGAAATAAAGCAGTAACGCACACGCACCCCACCCCGAGCAGCCGGCTCGTGGCGATCGTCCCGGACCGGCCGCCACCAGTCCCCTTGCTGCTCCTCTGTCCTGGCTCACCCGCTACCCCGTTAGCCGCCTGATGCCCTCTAGCCCCGGGAAGCTGGAAATCAGAACCCTCTTTGGCTCTGCATCCGTTTTATGCTCTTCTGGCCATTTTTGCTCGACGTGGAAGCGTTGTTTTGGTTTTCAATCGGCCGTGCATGAAACGGCTGCGTGAAGTCTTTTCACTCTTGTGTTTTCTTTTCTTTCTTTTTGTTTAAGAAAGAACGAAAAAAATGTTTACGAGTGCTATTACCTAGATCTGTATCTTTGTTAATAAGCTTGTCCTTAGTCTAGTGGGAAGGGTATCAGTCACCAGTCCTGGCGGTAGCATGCACCTCTTAGGAGACAGCAGGTAGTGCCTCTAAGTCGCCATCCGCCGGTGGCTCGCATCCCTTGGCCTGCTGCTCCCAGAGCCGAGCTGCTGCCACCGGCAAAGAGAGGCTTCACTGGCTGAGATGCGGAGAATCCGTTGCTGGCTCCCAGCGCTTTCTCTCGGGAGCACAAGAGCCGGCCTTTTTACTACCGAATCAGATTTTAAGCAAAAAGCCACGGGCGCACATGAGAGCCCCCCAAACGGGGTAACTTGTGATTCTGGAGCCACCACTCACAGCTGTCCCCATTTTCAAGGATCGGCCTGACAGCTGCACTTATGGCCAGCATCACTTGGGATCAGCTTTGTGGCTGACTGACATCTCCCCCTGCTCCAGCTCAAAACTGGGGAAACAGTCGTGGGAGGAGGCAGCGGTGGATATTCAGCCGCCTCGAGGGGTCAAACCCCTCATCTTCTGGACAAGGTTTTCCTCTCGGGCCCGTGGGAACCACCTGGGCCAGGCGGTACCTGCGGTAGCGGTGGGAGGAGGGCAGCCCTCGCCCCTGGCCGCCCTGGGGCGTGAACTCGCCCACCCCACTCTGCTCCATTTCTCCAGGGAGAGGGAGGTTTGCCTGATTATTGCTGACATTTCATCTTTCCCTTTAAAAATAACAAAAAATTAAAAAGCAGATACAAACCATGAAAAAAAAAGTTTCAAAATAAAAAATCGTAAGTACCCAACTACGGGTGAGAGCCCTCCCGCTATCAGCAAGGCACCAGCCAGACGCCGTGTGGGGCGGGGAATCAGCGGGTCTCCTGGGGCAGGGAGGTGGTCGGTCCTCACTTGGCCGGCGGGCCCAGCGGGTCCGGGGTCGCGGGGCACAATCTCCTTGCCCGCCGGCATCTTTGTTAGCTGGCTAACTTAGAGAAAGGAACGAGGTCCCAGGCCGGAGCGGTGAGGGGTCCCGGCGCTGACCGCCGTGAGAAATATTTCGTTTGCTCCCCAGTTAACCGCGTAGTTACTCCCAATCAGGGAAGGCAGATCCCGCTTTTGGGGAGGCTTTCGGACAGTCGGGGAGTGGTAGTATCCTTGGGGAGATGGCCAGAGAGGAAAGACCCTTCCGTTTTTTTCCCCAGGTGATGGTAAAAATAAAGGGCTCTTGTTTGGAGTCACCACTGCCACCGCTTCGGGGCTACTTTTGGCCGTGGGGCTCTGATTTTTCGGCCGACTCAGTCCTGGCTCTCGGCCTGTCTCCCAGTGCTCCCGGCTCGCTGCGGCCAGTCCATTCCGGGATCGGGGCTGCGTACACGGTACTGTAGCCCCCGGGGAGCCGCCGGGAGGAGGGCGGCCGGGCTTCCCCTGCCGAGGGCCGCCTCGCTTTCCCCCCCCGTCAAGAGAAGCGGAGCGGAAAAGTGGCTGCCAAGCCTGCCGGGGAGAATCCCTTGACCCTCCAGCCACCTTTGCCCCCTGCTCCCGGGAGCCCCAGGGGTCCAGGCAGGTGCTGCGCTGCCTGAGGTGAGGGAAGGGGATGTCGCTGCTCCAGCATCCTCTGCTGCTTCTCCTCATCTCAGTGTCTGGTTTCTACCTGACAAGTTGTGTGTGTGTTGGGGTGTGTGTGTGTTGGAAATCTACGTGGTTTCCTGTTTTATTACCCCTCGAGTGAGCGGGTGGTATCTAAATACAGGCCTCCTCCCGGTCGCCGAGTCGGTCTCTACGCTTGTGCGAGTGTTTAATACCCAAACGCCGGCGCCTATGGAGACATATGCAAAGATATACACAGTTTACATTACATTGCAGCAATCGAATGTCTCGTAGCTGCGGCAGTTTCTCTTCCCCCCCTCCCCCCCCCACACACACACTTTTTATTGCGAGAATTTTCTCTTCTGTAAGGCTGGAGCTTGTCCATGGCCGGATGGAAAACGATTCCCACGGCTCCTGTATGAATTCATCTTTGGGAGAGAGGTTGGGACATATCGTTAGGGAGATTATTTTCGTGTCGCAGCCCTGTATGTGCTGATGATCTGAATGTGCGTTTGGGAGGGGTGGAGAAAGCAGGTTAGGGCTTAGGTTTTACTGATAATTTAAACGCCGAAAATCCAAATTAATTCCTTTGGCGGTTAACCAGGGATTTTGTCATAGAGAAAAGGCAAAAATACTTACAGCCTTTGCTTTATATTTTAAATAGTAAAATTATCGATAAAAACGGGAATGTAAAAGCCTCCAAATTGCCTAAGTGTCCATTAAATGATCATTTACATTTTCCAGATGCAAAATCCCGACGTTTCTCACATATCGTATTTTTTCAGCATCAAACGGAGACACTCTCACTGCGTAAATGTTTGATATTAAATACTATTCTAAAATTTCAAGTGACTTCCCTCGCATCATCTTTTTCAGCAATTTCTATCTCGGGTGAAAAGCACTGTCGTTTTATCAGATTAAAAAAAAATTAATGTGAGGCTCTAGCTCGCGTTCCGTTACCTAGAGTTACAGCCTGGGGAGCCCAGGGAAAGCTCTAATAACCGACGCTTTCTTTGCGTATCAGGCTGTTCCCTGCAGCGCTACATCCGTGGAAGAGCATGAAGCGAAATAATAAAATAAGATGTCCTACGGCGGAAAAAAAATAAAGGGGTAGAGGGGTACGAGGCTTCGAAATAATCCTGTTTCTCCCGGGGGGACCCTAATAGGAACTATAACCAGATTCACCGAAAGCCACCCCCGCCGCCTTGGCTCCCCATCCCCGCGGGGAACAAACTCCCGCTGGTGTAAATTGTCCCGTGGACGCTGGGATGAGAATAAGCGGCTTTATTTCTTATCTGGGGCTGCAAGCGGGACAGGAGGCTTCAGGCAGAGGAACATCCCCAGGGGCAAGAAAAGGAGCAAATTGAGCTGTCTGCGGAGCAGACAGGGCTCCCCTTCACTTTCCTGAGATCATAAGGGCTCTGCTTCTGCCACCCAAAGCCACAATTTTTCCAGGGAGGAAAGTGGTGGGAAAGATGGAAGAAAATAATTTTAAAAATAGAAAAAGAAGGAAAAAAAAGGTTTTAGGATCGGGCCTAATAAATATTCCTCCTGAGTCTGCCGAGGACCTTTCCCACCGGGACGGCTATCTCTGGAGCACTCCTTTACCCAGCAGCGCTGCCGACCGGCCCGGCAGCACAAATCACAAATCCAGAGCATTGCCTGCCCGATCTCTTGACCACTCCAGGAGCGGACAACTCGCTCCGATCTCGCTCTGGGACCGGGGCAGTCCCCGGGGAGCTGCCGCCGGTTTGTCGGCATGGGAGCATCGCACCCAGGGCTGGATAGAGCGGAATAGCATCTGGGAACGAGGAAACAATACGTTTGCCTCTTGGGGATGGCGGCCGGGGGCGATGGGGCAGCTGGGGCTTGCTGGAGGGAAGCCCGTGCGACCCAACGGGGCCAAGGAAAGAGGTTGGCGAGGATGGAGAACCGGCGTCTTCCAGGGCAAGCTACCGCCTAGTGGAGTTCGGGCAGAGCTCCGTCAGTCTGAAGAAACTACCGCAGCCACCGCCGGTCTCTTTGAGCATCGTGGCCCGGCTTTGGACCCTTGGGTGGAAATGTCCGCCCCTCCCGGCTCCGGTGAGGATGGCCGGAGGACGGCAGTCAGCGGCGGTGATGCGCTGCCAGCAAGGAGGGAGATTGCCCCAAGCGTCTATCGCGGGGGTGTCGGGATATAAATAAATGGATCTTTCACCCGGGATGGCGAAGCTTCATCCGCCCTGCAGCCCTAGCCCCGGCCTCGCTGCCAGTCTCCCGCCGAGAGAAAACACTCTGCCTACCTACGCAATTTCCCCGAGAAATGGAAGCGGGCTACTAGCCTGCATGGTGAGACCTCCCGGGAAGAGCGATTCAATGGCTCGGTGGATCCTCCGAGCGCATCCTCACCGAATAGCCCAACGTTAAAGCAGCCATCCCGGCTTTCCGGAGACCCGCTCCAGCCTGGTCATGCATTATCCTATAGCTCCTTCAGGAGTCCGATCCGAGCCCCTTCGCTCCTTCCGCTTCCCGCGGAGGGAACCCATGGGCAGGGCGGCCTCGGCAACTGAGACCTCCGCCAGGCCCTGCAATCCCCACCGCCGGAGCTGTCTGCTCATACCAGAGCCACTGCCAGCTACCCGGCCAGTGGGAACAGGAGGGGATGTGGCCTGAGCTACAGCCCGAAGTCTGCTATTAGAAAAAAGTCCCTGGGCAAAATCCATGACTGTTCTCAGAAACGACACAAGCTAGACGGTATAGCTAAGTGTTAAACTAAAGTTTATAAATTAAAAAAAAAAAAGTACATCGGGTAGCTTACAAACATTCACAATTCATTTGAAGTAAATAATCTAGTTGAGTGCAAGTGGCAATAAAAAGAGAAAGGGAGGGGAGAAAAAAAAATAAGGAGGGGGGGGAAGCAAAGAGTTACCTTAAAAGAAAGAGACTGCAATTACACGGCTGAACAGATCAGAAATCCCCGCCCCTGAAGGAGAGGTCTACAGACGGACTGTAAAAGGCACTGATGGTGTTAAAATTTCCCGTTACATCGATTTCTTTAAAAGCCTGACTAAAAATATTCACATTTTTTTTAAAAATAATATAACAACTTTAATACAACTGGAAAGTGCGAAAAATCCATAACTCCTCCCTCCCCGGACACGGAAAGATCTCAGGAAAAAAGGAAAAGAAGTCTAGAGTTTCGATAGAAGTCTCACCCTTTTGTGACATATTTATCCTTTGCCAGGGATCATGGAGTACAGGAATAATAAGGGCAACAAGAGGGAGGGGGTGTCTGAAAGAGGCTTCCTTACATTCAGCACCATACAAGGCACACTCGGTTTGCAATGAGCTGGAAGATCAAGGACTCAAACAGACGTCAAAAATAATCTTCCTTACAATCCATCGTGGGAGTCCTTGATCTCCTCTTATGAGCTGCATTTGGTTTTGAGGGTTGATTTGGTTTGGTTTTTTTCCCCTCTCCTTTTTTTTTTTTTTTTGTTTCCTCTCTCTTTCTCCCACACAAGATCGAGTCTCTACCAATCCGAAGCGAAGTAAAACGAACAAACAAAAAACGTCTACACCAAATACACTGACAACATGGATACCATGAACTAGTCGTGCCGAATCGCAAGAGTCCTCGGCTCGTGGCGAGGAGAGAGTGAGGGTCGGGGCAGGGGTGGCCAAGAAGTCCTAACATTGGAAGAGGAGAGGATGAGGAACCGTCCAAATAATATTAATAATAAAAATAGCAATAAAATAATAATAAATACTGTCCAAGGCACCGAGAACTGCAGCTGGGGCTCTGGATTTGGAAAGCTGGACGGATGATGGGGGTGGCAGAGGGCTGATGGGTTTCCTGGCTGCCAGTGTGTGTGGTGAAGTAGGACTGGGGAGGGGTGGGGGGATGTGTATGCCCCTCACTGGGTGCCGGCAGCTGCGGCGCAGGTGGAGAGAGCCCACCCGGGCAGACAGTAGTAGGGGTAGTAGTAGGAGGGCTGGAGGGAGAGAAGCGAGGGGGGCCGCAACACCTCGCCGGGGTGGTATTGTCTCTGGTCGTCGCGCACCAGCACCTTGACAGCCACCTTCTTGGCGGCGGGGGCGGCGGCCAGAAGGTCGGCGGCCATCTGCCGCCGCTTGGTCTTGTAGCGCCGGTTCTGGAACCAGATCTTCACCTGCGTCTCGGTCAGCTTTAGCGAGGCGGCCAGATCGGCCCGCTCGGGCCCGGAGAGGTACCGCTGGTGGTTGAAACGCCGCTCCAGCTCGAAGACCTGGGCGTGGGAGAAAGCTGCACGGGAGCGTTTCTTCCGCGGCTTCGGCGCCGCCGCCGCCTCCTCCTCCCCCGGCAGCAGCTTCCCGCATTTGCCTGCTCCATCCTCCTCCTGTGGGGGGCTGCGATCTGCGGGCAGGGACAGAGCACGGTGGTCAGGGCGGCAGTCACCGGGACATCCGCCTCCCTCTGTCGCGACGGGGCGGCCGGAGGCTCCGCCGCGACGCTTCTCGCACCGCCGCCGGTGTTTCTCACCCTCCGAGAACCGCATCCTCAGGCTGCGGGCTCAGCCTAGCAAAGGGCTCTCCCCATTACACACCGAGGGACGCGTTTCGGTGGCTTTTTTCTACCCAGTATAGCCTCCCGCACAACCCTCTTGGAGATCGGCGGGGAGCTCCGAAAGTTTCCTGATCTCAGCTTTCCCCCCCGGACCACATATTACACACACACGCACACCGGGACCCTAACGCCTTCCCGCGCGGGTGCGGAGGGACCGCCGCAGGGATCGCCCTTACCTGAGACGGCGGCCGACATCTCGCTATCACTGAGGCCGGCGCCGTCCCGCTCTGCCACCTCCGGGGGCTGCGCCGTCTCTTCCTCCGCTGCCGACCGCCCCCCGCCCGCGACTTCGGCAGGGCGGGAGCTGCCACCGGCTCCCTCTTCCTCGGAGCGCCGTTCGCCCTCGGGGTCCTCACTGTGCGCCGAGTCCGAATCCCAGCCTGCCGGCGTCCTCGGAGCCGGGGCACGGGAGGAGGCGGCGGGCGAGGGGAGTGCGGGACCTTCGGCGACGGCTCCGCACAGCCGCCAGCCGCCGGCCGGCCCCGCTATGTGGCGGGCGCGCTCCTCCTTCTTGTTGAGGATGGCCTGAATGGAGAAAGGCGTCAGGGCGTTGCCGCGGACGGCCATGTCCCGCCGGGGACGGCAGCGGCGGGCAAGCAGTGGTATCGCGCCGCGCCTTTCAGCTGGGCGACCGCATCGCCGGCCGCGGCCGCACGGGTGCCGGCCCCTTCTCTGCCGCCGGGAGGGCGGGCGCCAGCGGGGG
>VZTY01009795.1:2048-39843 GCA_013400935.1 Turnix velox
ACTTATGAACCAGTTCCAGGAGCTGCTTGCCTGAAAACCAATCAAGAGTTTTGGGCTTTTGGAGTCAAAAACATTTTCTCCTGCAGGGGGGAGTCTTGCAGACTTCTATTTGGTAAGGAGTCTGTGATTTGGCTCATTAAAGGCACGAATATTGCTAAGCACAAAAGGAAACACAGGTCTTGAAAGTTGCTTGGAGGACTCTTGTACTTTGAATGCTGTTTTGAATTACTGACTCATTTTTCATAGCTTTCTCCATCTAGTTATACTTTCAACTTCGTTGCTTGTGTTCTGAGAAAGAGCTGTGAATTCTAGTGGTTTTCCTTCTGCAGATTGTGTAATACAAATATGCTTGCATTACTGGTGCTCTAAACTTACTGAACCTTTTGAAGATTTCTTGCTGCTTTTAATGTTACTTTAAGGAATTCATGGTGCATTAATGTACCTACAACTGTTCTGTAAGCATCAGTCTTATGCATGTTCCATCTTTAAACTAAGACACACAGGGAGATAGCATAGGAGAAAATGGAAAACATCTTATTTGTCAACTGAATTAAAAAATATTCTTCTTACATGAAGAATAAATCTTTTAGAAGGCAAGGAACTCTTTGATGACTACTATGTGTCCTTAAGTTTTAGAAAATAATTCAGTGGTGAATTTGCATTTGTAAGTGTGAGGAATATGGGTCTCTTGTGGAAATGTTATGTTACAATGTATTTTTAAATTAGGAATGAGATCCTGCTTCATAATACTGTAAAATTTAATCTTTGACACCTAGTCAACCTTATGCTACTGGTGTCAACTCTCTTTTAGTTTGTTTTTTCTTTCATTTGAATAACTGCAGATTTTTTTAATAGCTGGTTTCGTGATCCTAGGATCACAGCCTGGTAAACTCTGAGTTACTCACAGAATTGATGTAGATCATGTATTTTTACTTATGAATAATTTATCCCCTCAAACCTGGATACAAAGAAATGGGCTTGATTTAGAGCATGAGAGTGCTATCAATTTGCACAAGGGACAGATTCTTGTTTACTCTGTTGAGACTGCCGAAAGAAATAGAAATTCTCCAGCTGTAATGGATTTTGTATTTGGTTTTCCTCTATTACCCAACCATAGAGAAGCTTTACCTAGTTGTAAGATGGTGAGGACAGTTATCTTCCCTATATGGCTTATTAGCTGCTAATCCTGTTTAGTAGAAAACTTTATCAAGTACAATCTTTTCAGTTTGGCAGTGGGACATGCTGAAATCTTTCATTGACCTTAATACTATCAGTGTAGTGAATTTTGTGCCAGTTCAATTAAATTCAATGGTGCTTGCTTCACACATTGATACTGAGTGTATGATATGTCCTTATTTACTGAGAGCCATACAAATCTTTTGAAAATGTACCTCTCCGAGAGCCTGAAACCTATTCTTTTTACTTTTTTCTTTCTCAGTGGTGATGAGTATCTTTACCTTTTGTTAGAATCATAGTCTACTTTAACAAGTAAAACTCAACTTATTAAAATGCCCCTTAATGGCAAAATAGGGGTAATTCTTAACACGGGACTTCTCAGGCAGCTTTGAGGTACTTCCAGAATCAATTTATCTTCCATTATTATATTGGAAAGAGAAGCAGGCTATATACCAAAAGTTCACTGTATGTTTGTGCATTTAGTTATACAGTCTCATTTATAGTGCTGCTTGCATTTATATAAAACATATATGTTGCAGTATGGGCACAGGCTATAAAGGGTTAACAACTGTTATTAAGTCTTCAGAGCAAGAGGCATCGCTCTCAAAGCCTGAAGCAAATCTTATCAAGCCACGTGACGGCCTTGGAGCTCACCTGTGTCTTCAATGGTCTGGGAAATTGTCGAGGGAGTAAAGAACAAGGAACAGATAACAAGGATTTGTGTACAGCTGTGTGTTGGCAGAAGAACTGTAAGAGGAGGGTCTGACATTAATGCAAGAATGTAACTTGTAACCAATCAGTATGTTAGTAGTATGCATAATTAGCCATCACTGTATATAAGCTTGTCTCATGCTCTCAATAAACGGATTCTGGCAGATCATATTGCTCGTGGAGGTCAGCCCCTTCTTACATCAATCGTCGTACTTCATTACATATACATATGAAATAATGCTAATTCATAGATAAGAGAGCTGTTACTAACACCAGACAAACACTACTTTTCCATAATAAACTTAAATCTAAAATGAAAGAAGAAGTAGAAATCAAACTACTGTCTTCATGGATCTAGTGTATTTGCTATGTGGAAGCTGTGCTTTGACACAGAGCACGTGGCAGTTTGTGGGACTGAGGACATCCAAGGTCTTATATGATATTAAAAAGTGTATGATTCTGAAGGCAAGGATGAATAGGTTACTAGGTAGAGTTATACTGACAGCATTAGTTTTTTGATAAATTGAATTGGATTATGCTTACATCACATCAATACTAGGTTTATTTTTTAATAACAGTTTTCTATATTCACATTGTTGCTGTAGTTTTTATTGAAGTAATTAATTTTGATAAACTGAAGCAACACAAACAGATTATTACCATCATAAATCCAAGTACAAATGGCCCTAAATTTTTAAAGACCTACATAAGACTGTTGCTGTTTTCCTCCTCTTCTTGTGCCATACATAAAATTTACAGAACAGCCCAAAGTTGTTTTTTTTTTCTTGTAATACATCTCCTTTGACTAGGTTAAACTAAAAGACTAATGTTTGATGTTCACTCCATAATGATGTGCAAGAAGAAAGATACCTTCGTAAAGTATCAGTATAGATACTCTGATGTAAATCTCCTGGATAGTGAGATTTTGGCCTCTAAAAAAGCCTAGCAGGGTACTACTATATGTACATACTCTGAAATTTTGGTAAATGCAAGGTAGTTCAACTAACATGGGACTTATTACAATTTTAGGGCATAAAAAAAGTGTGACTTTGTTGCTGTGTTTTCAGTTAAATAGCTACAGAATCAGGCTGTATAGTCAATATTCATTAAACTAAACAGTAAGACAGCTTACATGTGATCACTCAGAACTTACACTCTGGGTCCCTAAGTAGGAGCAGCTGAGACCCCTCTGTCATTGTCGACAATCCGTGTGTGACTTCTCTGTGTCAGCAAGGCATGACCCTAAGATGTACATTTAAAGGCATTCACAAGTACGGTGCAATTCTCTTCCTTCCGTTGGAGGTGTAGGCTTCATTGCGCAGAATGCACTGTTGGCCAGAGTGCCATGTGAACTGAGGGCTCCTGTGAGCAAATGGGGTCTGGCAGGAGCAGAGACTCCCCATGGAGGAGGGCAACTGTGGGGCAAGCTTGGTGATAGATGCTGAATGCCAGACATTGGGTCATAGGTGAACCTGTCTCAGGAGGTCATGCAGCAGCTAGGGAGTGCTGAAGGGGAGCTGTGGCATCCCTGGGACAAGGGCTGATGGTTCTGCAGGCTGACCTGGAATATGGGTCCAGCAGGACACTTGCTGCCACCTGTGCTGTATTGCTGTTTTTGTAGTGCTGTGTGTACTGTCACCTCTTAAGTTCCTTGAAGCTGTTGAAGGAAAATGCAAATGGTGGACATTCAGAATTGGTACGTTCTCTTATAAATAAAAACATTAGTAATGTTGAACAGGCAGTGTATCTTGCAACAGTTATGTCTTGAAATGTTTCCAGGGAAGGCAAACCAAGAACACAACAGCAGTTGTGCTGTTCATGTGAACATCTAGCCAGCCTGGTGCCCTGTCTTTGATAGGAATCTGGCAAAAGAGGGAAGAAAGTAAATCCCATTATTGCATTTTGTTGTTAGTGGAGATTAGTATCTTTGTTTTTACTAGCACCATGGGCTTTTCTCTTTTCATGAAGATAACCCAAAAGACCAGTTTTCAAATTTAGGTAAGCTTCTTAGCATTTATGGTGTCTGATGGCAAGGGGTTCTACAACTTAACAATGCCTTAGGTATCTTTTTCTGTTAATTTTAATCTTGCCAACATAATTTATTTAATACCTCTAATGTTTTTATTGGAAAAGGCAGTGAATAGCTGTTTCTTAGTCATCTTTTCCATGCCTCTTATGAATTTATAGTTCTATCACATTCATCCCTTAGATCTTTTTCCAAGCCGAAGACTTCTAGTTTATTTTAATCTTTCTTTACACAGAAACATTCTAGGCTAATTGGCCTTTTCACCTTTTTTCCATACCTCATTCAGTTTTTCTTGGATTTTTTGGAATGAGTTGTGAATACACAAATGTGTAAAAATACACAATGTGAATTTTCTCTGTTGCTTTGTTCCTTTTCTAGTAACTCAGTTTGCCTCTTTGACCTCTAGATACTAAATTGATGGTTCCATGAGGTTATGTGCTATAACTGTGATTTTGTTCTGTGCCTAATTTTGTGTCCTCAGCTAACTGTCTACCCACTAGGATAAATTCTGTCATATAACTAAGAAAATGAGAAATGAAAACAGTAATGATTATCTTCAATGTGCACTTGCTAATGTTGGGGGAGGAAATCTGAACTCCAGGTAATTGTATTAGACTCCCTTTATTTTAGTGATGATTTCTGATAGATTTGTGTGGCTTTTGGGATAAAAGGAAGATAAAAATGGTTTTAACTATCACTTTGTTAATGTTTAGCTTTACAGGGCTTTTGTTAGCTCCCCAAATTAAAAACCCCTTTCTTCTTGTCTTAAAATTCATAGATCTCCATGCATTTTTTGGACAGAGATTAAGAACAGAAATTATGATGTTATGAGGGGCTTGGGCCAGGAAGCTAAAAATGAAAAAGGGACTTTGCAAATTCTCTATTACTGTGTATATCTGCAATGTATTCCGAACCAAGTGTATCTGAAATGTTAATTACTAGAATTCAAATGGGACTGGTAGATTAAGAAGACTTGCACAGCAAAGGAAAGATGTAATGTAGCATTTTAAGAGGAGGTAAAATTCTCTCTGAAGCTCCCTAAGCAAAGGGAAATTACTTCAGTTTGAAGAAGGGAAGGTGGTCAGCATGTTGTATTTTAATGCTGGAGTAGTGTTTCAGACAGAGGTGTCAGAGTTCCACAGATTTTTGTGCACTAAGCCATAATAAGAGCCATAGTAATCTATGTGTAATGGTTGCAGGCTAGGACAAGCTGAAATTTCTGAAAGCTTCTAAACACAAATTGAAAATTAAGACAATCTAAAATGGAAGGCAGAAATTGTGTCTGCTGCTTTTTCTGCTTTTGGTCTTCTTCCTTATTTTCAGGGGACTCTTACGTTGTTTTCTGACACTTCTGACAGCAGTCAAAGGTTTATGTAGAACTTAGTGAAGCTTCCCTGGCTTTTTGAGTGAAGGTATTGGGGCATGCTACAATGTTTAAATGCATCTTTGATCCCCAGTGCAAAGATATCTTTTCAAAGAGAAGTCAGGGAACTTGCTGGAGTGAAGGGAGAATCAGGGAGTGGTAGCAAGAAGATGATATTATTGCAGAAGAAAAAGTGAAATATACTGTCACTGTTATATGAAAAGATTGGGGTTTTTCCCTTGTTTATACCAGACACTTTGATGGATAAAGGAGAAAAAAAAAATAAAAGGAATTTGAGCATAGCTTCATTATGGAAGGGGTTTCTGAATATCAGATGAAACATGACAAGATTTTTTTCTACATTATACTGTCTGAAAAAACATCAAGACATAAGTACTGTAGTTACTAAGATAGTTGCAGTGACCCTGCCCTGGGGAGCAGTATGGATGCAAACATACCTGTGAATCAATGTGTAATTTTCAGGTCAATATAGTGTCAAATATCATGAATATTTTTGTGGTTCTTATCTTTTCACATGTCTAAAGGGAGTTATTTAAAATCTTCTTACTTCTCTGTTTGGTGAGGATCTGACCTTAGTCTTCCATTTCTGTCTTTCTCCATTTCAAGACCTACCTCACTCTAGTCTGTAGAATCCTGTTTGTAGAATCTGTCTGTAGAATCTGTCAGAAAAGATGAAAAGGACAGTTTTGATCCTATGCTAATACATTACATCACTCTTTTCTGGCTGTACGTGTATCTTGGAGAAATAGTCAGGATTTGAAAAAAAAATGTCTATCTACCAACGCAATTTTAATCACTTGGTACAATATGCCAAGATTGTTGAGAAAAGTGGCTGTAACAATGTCTGGAGCCTAATTGCCTTCAACCACTTTTGGAATCCATCACCTAGTGTGCATTAACTCATTTTGATGGCATTAGTGTTGCCCTGTAGTGATTCCAGCCCTTATAATACAGGGCAATTCCCTTCCCTTGATGTGCCACACCAGTGTTCTAGTTTGCATGTAGGTTAGGTACCCTCCTTGAAGTAGCTCATACTGACAGCAACATAGAAGCTAGGGAGAAGAGGGGATAGAACTTACAATCCAGACTATTAGCTAGAACACCTGAAACATCCATTACTTTATATGCTGTCTTCTCCCCTCTGCTTATCTAAGGTAAAATAAATATAAGAAGAAGCCAAAATTTTTCAAACCCCCTTTTGGTTTTGTTGCTTTTTACTGTTTTTTTAACCTTCAGATAATTTCTTGATTCTCTCAGACTTTATGTAGATCTTCATTTTAGTCAAGAAGCTTGCCTGGATACTTCCTTTCAGCTTTCTGAAGGAAGAGTTGTGATTGTCTAGAGAAGAATAGAGCATTGGAAAATTCTTGCATTGAGCCAAAAAGCTCCAGAGATGCTTTTTGTCAAATATTAATTTACAATTTCTGAGCCCATTCTTATACAGTGAAGAGATAAATTGCCAGAACTGCCATCTACAAAGTAATTTGCACAGCAACAAAACATCAGAAAGGGAATATATTAATTTCTGCAGATATAGCAAATAGATTCAATGTCCTTGGAGGGACCTCTGGATAAGTGCAAGCATATTTACTGAATTTATGAATTGCTAGGTAATTTCTTTTAGTTTGAACTATTGTAGCTTTGATGGAAACTAATAATTCTTTTCTCATCATTTTTAAAAACATAGTTTCTATGCTTCTCAGGCCAAACTGTTGAACTTTATTATAGTTTCAGTTTGTTACAATATTATTAGTACGCAGTTGAGATAGCAAGCTCAATTACTTTCCAGTATACCTTTTTTTGTTAAATGTAAAAAGAAAAAGCCAAAAGCCATGAAGAAATAGATATATCAGAATGACGTTCATTTAAATGCTTTCATCCTTACTGAGTAACTTTGCAAAAATTCCCAGCCATGGAGAAGCTAAGAAGTACGAAAGCCAAATTCTGTTCATGTTAAATTAATGCAAATTTTGAAGAAAGAACTTAGTGAGGTTGTTTTAGCAGTTTCTATATGATAACAGAACAGATCTTCAGGCACAAATAGAAGTTACTGACATACTTTATTGTTTGAGTTGTTCACTTTTTCTCTTTAGAAACCTCAATAGCTTAGCATAAAGGTAACTTTTACAAAAAAATCCATCTTGCAGTCCCAGGAAAGTGATATATCTAACCACTGGGTAGATAGCTCAGTTGGGAGAGCATCAGATGCCTAATCTGAGGGTCAAGGGTTCAAGTCTCCATCCAGGTGTGAATCTCATCAGAGTTGGATTGGTGATTGGACTTGATTTAAAAAGTCCTTTCCAACATAGGTAATTATGATTATATTCCACACAGAAGTTTGTTGTGTCCCTTAGAGACATAAATACAATAGGAAGGACAAAATCTAGAACTGTTGCATGTTATGAAAGGGCCTCTAAAGAATGGCCAGGAGAAAGCAACAAAATTGCAAATCTGTCAAAAGGTCTTAACAACAAGGGAAAATCAAAATGCTGTATCTTCTTGGCTATACATAATAGAGTAATATGTGAATACGTAAGGTGCCAGATGCTTTGAAATATCTATCAAATGTTGATGAAGACTTTTGTGTTCAAAGTGTAATTTAAGCTGATGATTTGCAGTATCTGATGTATGGGTAGTATTTCTATGTATATTTAGTGCCATCTGAGAATGATATTAAACAGAAGTGCTTGAATGATGAGGTGGCTACCTGGCTAGATATCCCGAATGTGACAAAACCAATGTAATAGATTATAGCTGCAGTTTTATGACCTTGATAAAATGTGAGCTCAGTTCAGTAGATGAGTTTAGATTTAAATGCATATCTAATTATACTTTTAGATCCACAGAGAACTGAATACAGAATGAAGAAAAGGCTAAGGTTTTAAAAAATTAAGTGTATATTGTTCCTGTAAAAGGTTTGTTTGAATCAGTTACTTTCATGTGACTGTAGTCTGCATTTTAATACCCCTGAAGTGAAAAAGGCTGTGGTTTTATTATTTGAAATAAATTTATCTCATTTCAACTCAAAGTTAATTTCTGGTTATTGCAATATAAAAAAGTTTTATGTGCTTTTTCAAGATTACCTCTTCCTTTTAAAGGTAGTGGTAAAACTGCTATTATACAGAGCAGCTTGTTCAAAGCCAATAGCAAATTCAATAAGTAAGATGGGGAGCAGGAAAGGATGATAACAGATGGGAAGTTAGCCATCAATATAAAAATGGGAAACATGTCACATGGCATAGAGGGCAATGGCTCCTACCGTGACTTGGAACTTCAGTGGGGGTGTGCTAGCAAGCTCGGTGACTCTTTAATAGATAAGGACAGCATTTCAGAGCAACTCTTTCCAGTAACTTCTTTTTAAACAGTAACAAGTGTGGTTCATGTGGTGGTAATCTTACTGCAAAGAGATTGTCATTTTTGGTGATAAAACACTTTGGTGTGTTCATAGATATTTGTATCTATAAAACATGCAATTGCACATCTTTAGCTCAAAGCTACTCAGGAATTTTTTTCTTTAATGTATATATTGAGAGAGCGTATTCTGGAGATCTCTGCTGTGCATTTGGAGAGTTAAGCTTGAGTGCAACTTCTGTGCATCTTCCTCATATTTCTCCGCTGTAGGAGAAGATAACTCTGACCCCAGATCATTAAACTGTTTCTGTGAAACCTATGGAAATGAGAGGAGATGATCCATATCTGCCCTGCTTAACTGTATTAAATATTACAGTTTACTTCACTTATATTGCAGTTATGATTTATTGATAAATAGGTGTGGGTTTCTATTACAACTTTTTTGCGGCCTGGCAGTTTCAGTGGCCCAGAAAGTTAGGTAATACTGTTCTTTGCTTTTGATATACAATGGCACTTCCCCGTGCTTTGTAGACTGTGCACATGCATATTTCATCAAAGCTTGATTATCATGAATTTGTTTAGTACAATTAGCAATTAACAAGCTGATCTTATTTTAGTTTGTGGAGCAATGCTTTCAGTAACTATTTCTGTAGAAATCTAGTAGATTAATATGGGAATAAATATCTGTAATTGAAAAATAAAATGTAGGTGGACATGAACATGGAATATCAATCAGCTGATAATATGCACTCTGATACAGCCATTCATATAACTTCTGCATTTAACTTCTGAGTCTGTTTTCTCATGTTCTGATGATGTGTGTTCTCTCAGACTGTGTCAAAATAGTTTAGTTTGCATGTGTTATGGAAGAGCACATATGTTATGGATCTGTAGCAGCATACATTTTACTAAGTTTCTTCATAAATAGCTAGGAAACTAAGAAGAGTATAACTGTTGCCATGAGGCTTACATTTCCTAATCAGGGGAGATCTCAGTTTAAGAATTGAGAGATCCACCATTCTTTCAATGAGTATCTATGGGAAGACTGTGTAATCTGGACATGTCATCACCCTTATGTTATCAGAGTTTTTGATTTGTGAGTAGCAGAGTATCCATGGGCATTGCTTAGTATAACAGTTGTTAAAGTGGTAAACATTCAGAAAGCAAATATATGCCTAATTTTACTTGATTTTCATTTATTATTTTACTAGTATACAATAAACTTTTTTTTTTTATTAATGCAAAACGAATTTCAGCCTTAAGCAATCTATACAAAAGTTTAGGTTATTTTTCTAAGTGCAATTTTCATGTTATACAGCTATTTCTTTCTAGAGAAAATAAATGTATCAAAGAGGTGGAAGGAACCTTCAAGAGTCATTTGATCCAATCCCAGAGCAGTAGCCAAGGACATCCAGAAGTAGATCAGGCTGTTCAGAACCTCTTCAAGCCTGGCCTTGAACATCTCCAGGAATGGGGCCTCCACCTCTGGCCAACTTGTTCCAGTACCTCACCACCCTCGTGGTGAATAATTTTTTCCCTAATGTCAAACCCAAACCTGCCCTGCTCTAGTTTAACACAGTTGCTCCTCATTCTGTTGCTCCATGCCCTTGCAATTCCTGTAGGCTCCCTTCAGGCACTGGTAGGCTGCTATGAGGTCTTCCTGGAGCCTTCTCTTTTTCCAGGCTGAGCAGCCCCAGCATTGTCAGCCTGTCCTCAAAGGAGTCTTCATATGCTCCAGCCCCATGATCATCCTTGTGGAGCTCCTCTGGACTCTCTCTCCAACAGGTTCAGATCCTTCTTGTGCCAAGGACTCCAGGTGGGGTCCTGGGCAAGGTGGCACACACCTGTAGTGTGGAAGGCTTGCTGGTGCCCCAGGTTTGAGGCCACACTCAGTCTCAACTAGCACAGCTGGCCCCCTCTTTGGCCACCATCACATGGGGAAGCCGGGCCAACCCTGGTAAGCAGCATGGGAAAGATTTGTTGTTGGTTTGTTGTGAATGCAATTTGATAGTCTACAGATCTCAAATTACTTCCAAAATGCTAGCAATTGTTTAGTGTTTTGCTGCTTTCTGAGAAATGAACAAAAGGCTGTATTTTGAGACTTTACTTTATGAAGGTTTCTGACGATGAGCAGTTGAAATGCATACATTTATGTGAATTTTTCTAGAAATTAGCAAAATTACAACCTATTTTTAGAGAGCTGCTAATGAATTATTATATTTAGATTTGCCACGAGGCTGTCATCTTGAAATTGAGATTTTTCCTGTTAAATCTCTGTGTCTTTCTCTAGATGCTTCTGCTGTGTTAGAGCCTTAATGTTTAACTGAAAACTTAAGCTGCACATTATTTTGCAGTTTTGAAAGGGCTTGTTAAGTGCTTCAAGCATAAACTTATTCAAAACAAATTGACTGCCATGTGAGGCTTTTCTTCCAAATAATTTAGTTTCTTTTTATCTTAAGAGAGTGTTCTCAAACAAGTTTGGCGAAAAATAAAATGCATTTTGATGATTGGACATAAAGATCTGAAAAGTCCCTTCCAAGGTAGATGTATGATTTTATAATATTGTGTGTCAACTCCACTACAGGTGTTATAGTGAGAATACTGTAACAGGTCTCATTCAGAGATTACGGTAGAGGAAAAAGATTTGAGATCATAAAGGTCTCTTGCTGATATTCCTTGACTTTTTTTCTCTCTTGGTGCTCTTTTTTTTAATTTGTTTTGTTTGTTTTTTATGTATCCATGTGCACTTATTCAAATTATTGTTCTTTTCTGTGACTCAAGGAAGACTTTCTGATGAAATATTTTTGAATAAATAAGATTTATTGTTAAAAACTACCATGAACAGCTAGCACCAGTCATTCTGATTATTAAAAACGGTGAGGAATGGATTTTTGTCCTTACCTAAATAATTTTTTGCTTTGCTAGGAACTGCTTTCATTAAAAAAAACCAAACCAAAACAAAAAAACTAAACAAGCATACTCTCCATACTGAACAAGAAGAAGATTGAAATGTCCCTCTGTCCCCTTTTGTCAGAGAAAAATTAGCAAAGCAGAGCTCCTAGGGCCCCTTCCAAGGAGAGCCAGCTGTATTTGTGGGATGCAAGTGGATACTTCCAGCCTGGCATTCTTCACATTGAGCTTTGTATAGGGAGTAAAGGTTGATGTCTTTATTGGCATCGTGCTCTTCAGTCTCTGTTCACCATGAAGANTGTTTTTTATGTATCCATGTGCACTTATTCAAATTATTGTTCTTTTCTGTGACTCAAGGAAGACTTTCTGATGAAATATTTTTGAATAAATAAGATTTATTGTTAAAAACTACCATGAACAGCTAGCACCAGTCATTCTGATTATTAAAAACGGTGAGGAATGGATTTTTGTCCTTACCTAAATAATTTTTTGCTTTGCTAGGAACTGCTTTCATTAAAAAAAACCAAACCAAAACAAAAAAACTAAACAAGCATACTCTCCATACTGAACAAGAAGAAGATTGAAATGTCCCTCTGTCCCCTTTTGTCAGAGAAAAATTAGCAAAGCAGAGCTCCTAGGGCCCCTTCCAAGGAGAGCCAGCTGTATTTGTGGGATGCAAGTGGATACTTCCAGCCTGGCATTCTTCATTTTTTTTTTTGTATAGGGAGTAAAGGTTGATGTCTTTATTGGCATCATGCTCTTCAGTCTCTGTTCACCATGAAGTGCCATTTGGAATCATAAACAAGTGTCATATGCCAAGGAGAATGATTTTTATCTCATTCCTTTTCGGCAGAAATTCTAAGATCTTCACATGGAGAATTTCTTCATAACATTGTGCAGGCAGGGAAAGATCTAGATCTAATATCTTTGGTTCTCATTTCTAAACATGATAGTAGAGATCAGTTTTGTGTACTTAATTTTCAGTTTTCAGAAGCCAAAGTCAAAAAAGAAATGCCATCTTTACCTGTAATTTTATGCATTTTCCAGTCAGTAAAGGAATTATCCATCAGGTAGAATTCTTTAAGAAAAAAAAGTTACAAATACTGTCATTTGATTCAAATACCAAATTTCATAGTATAAAAACCATGGTAACTAAATTAGCTCTCAAGTCTGTCATAAGAAAGAAAGCATAGATCAGATACACTTAATAACTGTAATTAACTAGTTTACCTTTATATCTCTAATTAGCTATGGATCATAAGCCTCTCTTTATTTTACTTTATCTCTCTTTAAAGTAGAACATAATTCCTATTGTGAATGTCGCATTGGTTTTGTTCTCTGTGACAATGGAATTAACTTGCTTGGCCAAATGGCAAATCTCTTATTTCAACATGTATTCACAGTATAGTTAGAAATTCAGGAAAAGCTAAAAATAAGTGCTTCCTGTTCAAGATAATTTCATTTCATGAACTTGTGTCAATTTCTTATGGCATTAATAAAACTTCATCCTTATGTGTATCACATCATAATGAGTAAAAGAAAACTTGTAAAAGATTTTTTTTTTTTTTTTTTTACAGTATGAAAGGGAAACTGGCAATTTAGGAGTCATCTAACAAACCAAGTCATTACTTCCAGGTTCTGTTGCACCACCAGCCTTTACCTGTAGGATAATTGCTTTGTTGGGACTGAATGCCATGTTGATGTAATTGATGGCACACGTGCTCTTAGCCTGTCCCCAATAGGAAGAAATGCTTAAAACTGAGTGGAAAAAATTTAAGCTACTATAGTTTTCCTTGTTATTTTTCCTATGAAAAACATGCTCTACTTAGAGTAATAAATTTGTTGCAATAAAGTTCTGCACTTGAGCTCAAATTTGAATTTAACAACCTCCTTGATAGCAATTAAATACCAATGGCCAGAATTTCTTATTTCAAAGGTTGGGGTTTGTTTTGTTGGTTTTTTTTTGTTTTTTAGGTCTTGTCTCTTTTGAAATAATCTCAGAAAAGCAATGAAAGTATGTATGCAAGAACCGACTGTAAATATGATCATTTAACTTGCCAAAACTGAAATATGCAAACACTGGGAAAATAATCTCTTTTTGACTTTTAAATTTCAATTAATTTATCATCAAGCCTTATTAGAAGCATTATTTGACAAACCACTCTTTGAAAGAAATGTGGGACTTTTTAAAGTTTTTTTTTTATGCTGTTCCGTTAGCAAGTTTTAGGTTATTTTACTGCGTATGGCACTAAGTTGTAGGGTATTTCCTCCACAATTACTAAAATGCTAAAATAAATCACACTTTTAAACATTACAGAGGCATTAGCATTTGTTTATTAGAGACTGTAAGTATATCAGTGTATCAATCTGTATATAGTCTTCATGTATCCACAGATAAATATATATATATATAAATGCATCCCCCATAGTAATTCTTCCTGGTGACTGGGAAATAGATTTATTTTGACTGCAAATAGTCATTCTTATATGTGAGTTGTTCATGTCTATAAATATACATATTTAAGAGTATTTATATTTTCCTTCCTTCCTTCCTTCCTTCTATCCTTCCTTCCTTCCTTCCTTCCTTCTTTCCTTCCTCCCTCCCTCCCTCCCTTTCTTCTGGGTTTTTTTCTCTGTACTGGACATAATTCTACAAAATTTTTTCTTATGCATTAGTTTGTTTTTTTCTCTCCAGCCTTTCCTTCAGTTTATTTTAAAAGCTCTCTTTCATTGGCCACCACAAAATGTTAATCCAATGTTGTTGCCATTAGATCTGGGATTTTAATTTGGTTTTCTTGTTTGGTTCAGTTTTTCTGAAAGTACTTTGTGTTTCCTTATATGAAAGACACTGATGCTAAAAGAAACCCACTATAGGTTTCTATTGCACAGCAATTTTTATTTTCAGAACTCTGGATTGAGTGACGGCTCTAGTGCTACCACTGCTAAGATTCTTTACTTAGATTATTCAGGTTTAAAGATCTATAAAGAGGTATCAGGATATTGAAAATGAAATTTACAGTGGCCTTTACTAATGAGATATTAATAATATTCTGTATTAGTTGTTCAGATTGTTCAGCACTTTTGTGGTTGGGTTTTTGGTTTTTTTCCAGGAGATACTAGATTTGAGTAGGTTGTTATTTTTAGGGTAGACAGTGGCTTTCTATTAGCATTGACAAATTATAATACTTCCTTATGGTGAAGTCTGAGTCTATACATCATGTTGAGAAGTCAGGCCCAATTTTGAGAAAAGAGCACATGAACACCTAAATGTATTCAGGATTTGCTGTCTTTTGTGTGCCAATTCCGGTCAATAAAATGCATTAGAGGCCTGCTGGCTATATTCTGGAAACCCTTTTTTCTTACACAGCTCACATCCTGAATGTTAACAGTTTTCTGTAATACAGCACTTTGTTGTAGAGGAGGTTCAGGAAAGTAATCCCTAAAACTTTGGAATTCTTCCAAAGTAGTTTATTGGTTTTCTATCTATAGTAATGAGCCTGTCCGTGCATTAGATGCCTGACCTGTTGGATCAAACCATTGTTCAGTAAGTAGTGAAAGCAATGCAGCACCTTCTTGGTGGTTGCATGCTCAGGTTTCTCTACCTGTGTCCCACCACAGCGGTAATTCCTCCAGTCGTCTCTCCGAGGCAGCATAGTGCTAGGATGTGTATCTGGAGGGCAAAACTTAGGACCATTTCTCCCTAAGCAGAGGCACTAATTTAGCACTCTTGGTCAATTTATACCTATGTACTGCAATTTTATATATCTGAGATATTTATTATAAACCTTTCCTTCAAATACACATTTGAACTAAACTGGGCACATAGGGACTGCTGAGCAGGCAGTATAACTTGTGCTTTGTTTGCTTGGAAAGCAATGAAATTAAAGAATGGTGTTTGGAGAATTAATTCCTGATTCTTTCTGTGATAGCTCTTGGACTAAATATTTATTGTTGATTTGTCTCTAAACTGTCTCCATGCAGTTTTGAACGGTGAAAAAAACATGTAAAGGGTACAGTCCTGTACTATGTCTGATAGTGGCAACCATATGTCTCTCATCATCTCTATTAGAAGGCACATGACTGCCTGTTTTCTCTCACATTTGCTCTGGTTGTGTTTTCAAAGGCTTTGCCTAATCTCTTTTTAAACCTGCTGCTGCTGTTTGCTTTCACAGCTTCCCCATGGCAACAAATTTCAGCCACTCAGTAACCACTTCATGAAAAAGTACTTTATCTTTTGGAAACTTAACTCCTACAAGTTTCAATAAACATTCCCCTTTTCTGGTATTGTTATTCTTGGTAAATAAGTTTGCCTTCTGATGCTCTTCTGATGATTTTGTTCCTACTGGTCATCTTTCTTCTCCTCTCCAAGCTACATGATCCTACTCTTTTTTAATATCTCTTCCTAAAGCATCTACTTCAGCCTATGAATCATTTTTGCATCCTTTCTAATGGTTTCTTAGTTCCTGTATCCATGCAACTGATTTTTCCTACCTGCTGGTAGCTCTGGTAATTGAGTTTTAACCTGCTTTCTTTCTCAACATATCCCCTAAATTATCAAGAACATTTTAAAATTTTAATTTCCAGCGTGCTTTCAATTTTCACTGCTTTTGTTTTGATTGAAAACTTAATAAGCACATCTCATTTCTAGTCCATAATTTAGATTAATGAGAACATGAACAAGAAAAGATACACAGCAGAGACCTCTGACTCCCTTCTAGAATGTCCACCTGTTTTACACATATCCTATAATAATATGGACCTATTTCTGTTGTTTCTAAGAAAGTTTACATTAAAGATCAGGATACTTGTGATTTTCAGCTTCACCAACTGGATAATGGGACTTGTGACTAGGAAAGATGGAAATCAACATTGATGTGACTTGATAAAATTGCTTCTAGGTGTTTACATGTAATAGGTTCATTACTTACTTGTTCAAGTATTTCTTAAGGTTTAAAATAACTAGTTAGCCAGTGACATCAATATCTAAGGATGAAGCTGAACAGGCCCAGACTGTGGATGGTTACTGTATGTGGATTCCAGATTAATGGAATATTTTTCTCTATTGAAAACACATAACAATTCTAACAAAAAAAGGCTAATCCAAGAATTATTGCTAATTCTTGAAGATTGGTTCCTTACTATCTTTGGCAAATGTCCTGTATCATGCCATTAAAGCCCACTCTTAATCAGAATTTTATGAGCTATTGATTGATGCTGAAGATGAGTGCTTTTGTTCTCGTACTGGTGTTCAGACATGCTGCAGGAAAGAGCAGATTTCTGATATCATGAAAGGTGGGAAAGTGTACCTATTGGAAACTCTGTGGTTCTGACAGGCAGATATGAACTCCATATTAGTACACTGTATGAATATTGCTTCATTAATTCTTAAAACAGGTATGAAAGTAAAGCACAAGTTCAAAGCGATGACCTGTTTGGTTATTATGTGCTCAGTTTTCTCAGTAGATGCAGCAATGATATTTCATGGCTCCTGTTAGGGGACAGAAGGGCATTTTTGTACTGTATTGTGAGAAAAGTTAAGTCCTAATTAAATTTAGTGTTACAGAGATGCCTATTGTTCGTAAAGAAACTAAAATCTTTACCAGCCATTGAAGTGTTCTTGAGCAATGGGAATGCAGATGAAGGCCTTTGTCTTTCTTGCTCTTATTTTAAATTCTGCTTGGGTAGAACAGGCTGTTATGTAACCTTAAGTGATACAGACTATCCTTTTTCTTAGTAATAAATAAACAGGTAGGTTTCTTCTCAGATTAAAATCTAATATGAAGAGTACTGCACTGCATGACTGTTATGCAGCTTTTCAGCTTTTCATCATTTCCACCTAGATATAACAGCATGAAATATACCATGCTTTGTTTTAGTAAATTCATGTTTTGGTAGATTTGTTTTAATGTAGATTTTGTTTAAGCTGGATGAGGCAGGCAGAAGAAATGCATTTTGCCAGTGAAGTGGAAAATAACATTTTTGATAGCACTTGTTCCTACAGGAGTTTCTTTCCCAATCTTTTATATCTATGAAGAAATGTTTCATGTAACTGAATTTCAAGGCTTTTAGTAGATCTCTACACTGTTACCCATCAAACTCAATTGTGGTTGTCCTCTCATTTTAGGTAGTAGATGATCTGGGCCCAGGCCTCAGCATCTCTTGCTATCTTCAAGTACATAAGAGATTCCTCCATTTTCTACAAGCATGGGAAGGAGTAGGTTTTATGCAGCTTTTTTCCTTTGAGTTTTAAGCTGCTTTTAACCTTTTAAAATTTTTAGGATTATATTAGGGCTTCTGATGTGTGGTGGGAGTACTGCAGACTCTGTTTAATAAAATGTCTCTTGCTGCCTCCATGTGTGTTGGCCCAGCCTTGAAGGTTATTGTGGTCCTTGCTGGTCCAGTGACCCTGCAACTCTATGTAGCTATTTTGCTGCTTGTGTAGCAAAATGTAGTAATAATTTCTTGGATCAAAGGCATGAAATAATTTCAGCTGTGTAATAGTTAGAAATATTGTTGCTGCAAATGTGCATCAAAAAATGGATTCAGGACTGTTCCAGGTGAGTAGAATGGCTGTGGTTATCTGGTTTGAGAACAAAAAGTATACTAGTGATGTGACCCCTGCTCTTAGGGGCTAGAGAATGAGCCCTTGTTCTGTTGCTGATGCCAAGTAGCTTTGTGATCTTGCTGCCATGGTGATATGCTGAGCACTGGGAAAAAACTTCAAGTAAAAAATTTGTGCAAATACACTTTGATAAAACCCACATGAGGCAGTGGTCATCTTAGCAAAAGTGTGAGCCATTCTGGTGAAGAAATTACATAAAGCAGTATCCCAGATCTGAGTATCTCAATCTTCTTTTTTTCTTGACAATAGTATGTGACAATGAGGCAACGTTTTAACATTTCTCTTTTAAAGTTCAGCTGTGCTCCAGATTGCAGTCTTCGTTCTGGACACCCAAATTCAGTCAGTTCTAATTCTTTTCAAATGTTGCATTGATTGTGCCAAGCAGCATTAGAAAAGGTCCAAATATTTTTTGTTTCAAAAGTAGGCTTTGTAAATGCTTGGAGAAGATTATCTTACAATACATTCCTGTAAGAGTTTTATTTACTAGAGAACAGATCAAAAAATGTATTTCGAATGTATAAAAATGTCTCATATGCATTATATTTAAAATATGCACATAACTTAAGCAGCACTTTCATTGTTAATGTTAAGTAAAAATATAGATTTCTCACTAAATTTCAGGTAAGTTTTTTTCCTTTTTGTCTGAAGAAGTTATTTGCTGTATTCATAGATTTTCAAAAAATAATATCAAATGCTTATATGATCTGTTCTAAAATGCATAAACTTGTTTCTTCTGGGATGTGCACTTGTTTGGAAGTTCTAGAAGCTTATTTTAAAAAAAGTCAGGCCTTTAGGTATACAGAAAAATGTTCTTATTCTGAAACTTATTCTTCTTTTCCTGCTCTCCCATATACTTTCACACTTTCATATTGATTCATATAAAGCTTTTTTTCAGGGCAATAATGAAAATTAAGAAACTAGCAATAGCAAGTTAGATTTTTATATTTGTATACTTGTGCTTTTGTGCGCACTTTCTTCAGGTGAAAAATACATGTTAAACTGGTTTGAACTGGTTTGAATCAAATGAATGTTGGGAGATTGTCTTTAGAAGGTTTATGCACTTATAACTGATTTAGTATTGCAGGATTTCATATTATAGAGTAAGGTAGTGACATGCCACATTTAGTATTTAATCTGAGATCGTGAGCAAGTGCCTTCCATTGTTTTCTTCAGTCCTATCTATCATCTGTGAATTTCTTTACTTTACAATTGTTGTGGGGCAAGGACTCACCAGAGTGTCTCAGTTGCTGTAACAACCATAGAAACAAGGTTAGTTACTTTCTGTAGCAAGAAAAAAAATGAAATTGCTCTTCCTTGTGCTGTCAATGACATGTTTTATTTTAACCCAGCACAACAAAACTCTCAAGACTTTTGAGTGCCATTCTAAGTGTGTGCTTTATCTGTAAGGGGCAATCATAAAATAAGTAGATAATGTAAGAATCATTATTTCAATGCATAATGTTTTCCTTGTGGTACAAACAAAAACCAGTTTAAATTATGAATGTCACTTGCAACATGAATTATTTATGTCTGAGAGGTTTAAAATGCTTCTCAAGGTGACACCTGAAGGACAGTTTTGAGAGTGTTTTCATCCTGAGGTGTGTTTTATGTTGACAGCTATGGCAGTAGTGTTTTCAGAGAATTTATATCTTGTGTAAAAGTTTTAAAGTCTCAGGTCATTGACTAGAATGTGCTCACCCCATTAAAACTTTTTTAATCTTAATCTCTTTCAGTCCCAGCAAAGATGCATTGTGATCTTTGCACTGGTATGCTGCTTTGCAATTCTGGTTGCACTGATATTTTCGGCAGTGGATATTATGGGAGAAGATGAGGATGGACTCTCAGAAAAGAACTGTCAAAATAACTGTCGGTAAGAGGTAACAAACAAAACTTCTCTTTTGGGGTGGACAAGAACATGCATGTGTCATATAATGACATGTAGTAATTATCTAGTCCTGTGAAGTAACTGGGAAGAGTAGGTAACAGAGGAAGAAAGGATTTCTTCTGACTTTCTGGATTTGGAGGTTGGTTTGACAACATAAAGTGCACTTTTTGAAGTTATTTTTGGTGGTTAGTGTTAGTTTCAGTGTTTTGTCAGTGTGGATCAAACCCTCTTAGATTTCAGCAAATGAGCATGAAGGTGGCTTGAATAGTCCCAATTCTGTCATGTCTGTCTTTGAGCAAGAGCCTATTTCTTTTTCCAGGGAGGACACTGATCACTATTGACTTAAGACTGCTGACCCTTTTGCACAGGGGGACCTTCTATGTATTCCTGTTTGTTGGACTCCTCTAATAGACATGCAGCTTGACTAGGAACTGTGAAGAAAATTAAAAGAAAAAGACTCAGACACTTCATACAGTTGAGTGTCTTATTTAAGTTCCCATTTAAGTAGTTGATTAGACTTTTTGGCCTTTTCATTTCTAGACTCTGAATTTCATTTTGCTGCTCCTCACTGTCATGTTCATCCATGAATCTGTTCATCAGTGATGACCAACATGTGGCATTATCCAAGGTCCTCTCCTGTCCACCAGTAAAGCTAATTTAACAAACATCTGTAGACTTCAATCACTTCAATCACTGTATTCTGCTTTTATCCCACAAGGATTTAACATGTATATAGAGCACTCTCTCTGATTCATTTTGTGAGGAAACAGCAATCATTAAATACCATCACAGAAATCCATCCCAATCTGATCAGGGAGTTGTTGGAGTTGGAAGCATTTTCAATTCCCCTGCTCAGTGCAGGGCCAGATACAGCAGATTGCTCAAGGATGTGCTCAGTGAGATTTAGAACAGCTCCAAGGATGGACTCCTTGGCCTTCCTGGGCAACCTGTTCTGTTGTTCGTGCAGAATATACCCTGCTACCAGTGTCTGGTTATCAAATCTGTCCAGCCACTGTATATTTATTTTTCAGAATAGTATAAAGTAAAATTTGTGTTTGTTTGAGACCTTTTTCTTCATGTCTATTATTCTTAGTTGATTTTGTGTGAAAAATCTTAGGGGATAGTGCCTTTTTTTGCTGTACCTGGCACAGTGCAGGCAGCAGCAGCTCACAATACAGCAAATTGAATTATGAATCTTTTATCACTTTCTTACATTCTGCTTAAAAAGAAAAATAAATAAAATAGAGGGGAATGAGATTCTTTACATTTGCAATAATTTTCTGATAGGACCATGCTTCTGACACTTTTGACACTTTTCCCAGCATTGCTTTGTTTATGTAAGATTTGCACTAATTTGCCTTAATTGTCCCTAACTTTATGCCTACAGTTCTGGGCTGCCTCCTAATACTTTGTCTGAATTTTTCAAAGTTCTTCCTTTCCTGTCCCCATCAGAGTTTTAAGTGTTCTTTACTGTGAGTTGAAGATTTTTGAAGATACTGTATGTCTCACCTCTACACCCACTGTCTCCATGTGTGAATCTTTGACAGATCTGGGTCAGATGAGGGGAAGGTCTTTCTGCTTATTGACTTCAGGGTGCTGCACAGAACTTCAGGCCTTCCAACAACTACTGCATCATGTTTTCATATTAGTTGTAACAACTAATGGCTCCCACTTTATTCTGGGTGGCCAAAGAACTTCACCCCTTCACTTTGTGTTCTTCAAATGGAAAAAAAATTCAGAGTGGGAGTGATGTTGGAATACCAGGCTGTTATTTTCAACACATGGAAGATGTTAATTACTTTTGTCTCTTTGAATGTGTGGCACCACACCCCCTTTCCAACCTTAACTAAGTTGTCTGTTGCTTGGTGTGTGTCAGTCTTGTCTCTCAGACTGCAATAGAGGAACCTGGGAGTAAATCCAGCATATTGACACTAAATCTAAGAGTTGATGAAACTTTGTTGCGTTTGCAGAGATAAGTGATATCAGACCCCAGCTCTATTTTAAGGTGCCTTTAACAGCATGATTGTAGTGCATGTTCTGACTGCTAATACATGAACCAGAAGCTGCATCAATGCTGTGTGTATAAACTTCTTCAAATGTTTCTAATAACACTATCCAAGTGCTCTTAGCTGCTACCTCCTAACATTGTGTCCTTTACTACATAATGAAACTGGGCTTCTCTGTTAAATGTAATGTAGGCTTACCTGAAGTGCTGCAAGATCAATTGCAGCCCATGGCATATATTTAGTACTTGAAGTAAGCACTTTTAATAAGACAAGTATCATTTAATTCTTATATTTCTGCTGTGTGAGAACTTTCACTGAAACTGGGGAATAGGCACATACATTTGCAGGATGTGTGGAGACACAAAGGTAAAAGGATATCCTTTTTCTTTTTTTGTCAAATTTGAGAATTTGAGTTTATACACATGATCCTAGAATTCTGTTTTGATTTTCATTGATCAAATTTGCAAGGAAGCTTGATGGGAAAGGATTCTATTGATTTCAAAAGAACCTCACTGATGGTTTGTTAAAGGCTTTCATCTTCTGAAAATCAATTTAATTTCTGCCTTTTTATGTTAAAGGAAAATGTCTGTAATAGAGTTGTCTAGGATAATTCTTTGGCTAGAAATTTTTGAGGCTCCAAGGAATATAAAGTGAGATTTAAAAAAAAGAGAGAGAAAGAGAAAGTAAAAGGAAGACAATTTTAGAAGTTTGGGGCTTTTTGTAGCCTGACAGGAATCACTGAGGTATGTTGTAAGCAGTATTTTCCCTATTAAACCCTACATCTCTTTTTGTGATCGTAGTGTGGTTCATGAATACAAATGCAGCTTTTCTGATTTACTTGTCATTCAACAACAGGTTCCTGTTCTATTAGTCATCACGTAATGAATACTTACTGCACATGTTGCCATAAAGACCTTCCTGTATATTGATGGATGTACTTCTCTTGGGGGCTTTGTAAGAAAAACCAAGTCAGGGAATTAGAAGAGCAGGCTTTTCTACATGTCTTCACCAACTGCTGAAGGTATTTTTGCCACTTATCTAAGGGGCTATATAGAATATAGTAATTCTTGAAGAAATGAGAATAAGTTTGAAACTAAACTATTGAACTATAATTTTAAATATTTGAGGGGTTTTTTTGGCTGAAAAACCCAGCCTATGACTAAGAACTAAAATACATCTTGCCTAACAGGTCATTCGTGACTGCTACAACATGAAATCAAGTTGCTGTAGGCTGCACACCATTTTACATTCTTTTTGTTGCACAGACAGAATTCAATATTTAATAATATTGAATATAATGTTTAAGAGGGATGCGAACATTCTATTTTAAACTAATGGCTAAAAATATTTTCTGTCTTTTGATGATTAAAGACAGAAGCTTTTTTTAAAGCCTGCTTTGCCTGTTGTAATCTAAAATACCAATGGGTAATTTTAAAGAAATTGCAACCCTGTCTTAATAATCGAGGGCAAATAAATGTACTTATCAGATTAATTACCAAGCAACGTTGGAAAAAATATCATGTATTCTGCTGATACATAAATAATAGCTGGAGGGAGCTAGGGAAATGTCTGTAAAATTTATCATACTGTCAAATTCCAGCTTCAGAACTGAAATTAGAAGCTGAACTATACCAACTGAAAACTATTGATTTAGATCATATAATGCTCTTTCTTCTTATTGACGCTATACTGTATAACTCTCATACTGTGAATTATGTGTAGGAAAGGCTCACTGACTGAAAGTAGACATTTTATTTTTACCCATGAACTGTGTTTGTTAAGAGGCATCTTTTTACTTACAGAGGCTTTGTTCTATAAAATTTGATTTCTGAATGCTGGACTTCAAATACAAATACAAAAGCTCCTGACCCTTCCCATTACAAGTAGTTTAAATTGACTGACATACAAGGAATAAATAACAAATTTTTAAAATCTGAAAATTTTGAGTTTATGCAGTTTATGTTTGGTATAGGATACAAATAATTCTCTTGGAACATCAGCAATAATTTTGTTGGGCCATCCTGGTGGATGAGGCTGATGAAGAGAATATGAGAGCATGAGACAAGCTTATATACAGTGATGGCTAGTTATCAATGCTACTAACATACTGATTGGTTACAAGTTACATTCTTGCGTTAATTTCAGACCCTCCTCTTAGAGTTCTTCTGCCAACACACACAGCTGTGCACAAGTTCTTATCTGTTGACTCCCTCAACTTTCCCAGACAGTCGAGGACTCTTTCCCAAAACAGTGGAAGACACAAGCAAGCTCCAAGGCCTTCAGGTGTCTTGATAAGATTTGCCTCAGGCTCTGAGCTGAGCAGTTGTTAACCCTTTGTAGCCTGTGCCCATACTGCAACAAGGATATGCTTAGCAGGTTGGAAACTTTACCTGTCTTGCTGTGTGTTGGATAGATGCAGCATCTATAAAATCAGATTGTTGTATTTTTTATGGCTGTTGTATTCTAAGTCTTGGCTAGCCTCTCATGTCAAGACTTACTTAGCTTTGTTGAAACTGACTGGTAAATTCTAAACATGTTCATCTGGGAGACCAGAAGAATTTGCATCTATCAAGAGATGGTCTTTGTTATCTAAAGATGGTCTTTGTTACCTTTGAACCAAGGTAATTTACCAGTAAGTTTATCTGTTCAGTAAGCCTCTTTTCTGCTTGCTGCTGCTGATAGTCATGCTAGGGTTCCTATAGAGCTTGTGCATGCCCTTAATTATCCTTGTCTCACCAGCTTTTCCAATATAGATTGAAGCAGTATTAGCAGCTGGCATAGCTGCTGGCTCTGGCTTTGGGTTTGTCCCTGTATTTTGACAGGGGTGAAGGAATAGCAAGGTGGGAAAGAAAACAGTGGATAGCTCCTTTTCATGGTAAAACTTTTGTTATAATGAAGATTTATAAACTTTTTGCCTTTGGTAATTGGAGGATTTTGTTGTTGTATTAGTTTTCAAGGCAGGTTCTCTCTTGGATTACATTTTATTGACACTACTTTGCTAATTTGAGCATTGCTCTTGTCCTCAGACCCATATATAATGAAGACATTTGTTCTTCTGTGTTTGGTTTAGTTTTAGGAATTTTCTGTATCAAAGTGGCAAAGCCATTTTGTTCACTTGCCAATTGTAGGGAGACTTTGACCAGTTGTGCTCTGTAGCATGTAGATGATGATCAAGTTGCAGTGTTATTCTTTACTTTTGAAATTGTTTGGATTGTTTTGGATGAGGAGTTGTATCCTCCTTTATTTTTGTATCCTGTGGAAGTGATAAATTTTCCTAGAGAAATGCTAAGCTTTAGATCTCTACAGTACCCCATAGTACTGAGTTCCAGAGATTAAATCTAGATGTATACAAGTTACTCATATTGATCAGTTATTTTGTGTTGCATGCATTGTTTTTGATTTTGTAAGTTGTTTCTTCATGCTCAGGTTGTGTGAGAGGACCCAGATGGTTCCCTCAGTTGTTACATTTTTTTCCTATAGATTATAAATTTTTCCTTCAACTTATTGCTGCTATTTCACCAAGTAGGGCTTTGCAGCACTATTAAGTAAGCACAAGTGCTTACATTGGTTTACTTTGGAAGTGCTTTGTCCCTGGCTGATTGTAGGGGAGATTTTCTCTGCACTGTGTGTGTTCTGAACATAGCAAAGTTTATATTGACTGATTTGTATTTAAAAAACAAATAATATCTAAACAGAATGAGCTAGTCAGATTTTGAAGACAAGCTATTAAAGAGCATATGAAGATTTCTGTTTGCAAAACAGTTATACCACTTGGCACAAAATGACCTCTGTCAACATGATGACTGTTGTCCTCTTGTTTTGGGGTGATGGAGAGAGCAAGCTATAGATCCTTAATTTTTTATATAATCCATATTTACATTAATTTTTATTTTTGCATTTAAAAAAGGAATATTCTTTCCATTGAAGTTTCTATGGCTCAACACTATAAATGGCTGGTGAACCTTCTGCAAAGTCATTCAGCATCCTGAGCCAAGGAGGGAAATCAGTAATTCAACACACTTTCCCAAGAGGAAGGTCTATCTTTCCAACCTTTATTTTTCTTTTTTAAAAGCTGTATTTCAGTGGAAGAGATACTTTATTAACAGTTTCTCAGTATCTATACAAATTTTTTCCCCTCTCTACTCCTCCATTAAAACAAAAAGAGTCAATTTGTTCGTTTTACATTTACTTTCAGCTATAAAGAATGCCTTTGCAAGTTAAGAGGAGTACCAAAGTTCATAATCTGGGTTAGATCTTATTTTGTTTCCATTGCTGCCAGAAGAGAGTTCATTATTTATTACTTGGTTTGAATAGGTCTAGGTCTGAGCTTTAACTTGTTTTGTCCAAATTCATAACCTGTTCTTCCTCCTCCCCCCTCCTTTTTTTTCCAGTTAAATCTAATGGTTTCCTCTGGAGTTTAGGACAGATTGCTTTAGTCTCCTTAAGCCTTGCCTGTCATGCTAAGCAGTCTTCTGGATGTAGCACAGATACTGATGGATTTTTTGTGTTCTTGGCAGTAATGTTATTTACCTGTGTGGTTTTTTTCTCCTTTCATGATTGAAATTTGATTTCTATTTAGGTTGGAACAGTTCCTCTGTTGTGAGCTTATAAATTCTAATTACTTTAAGGTTTCTGAGGAATGTAGGTAGGATACTAGAACAGTTAATGAGTGAGAATATCTTTTATCCTGTGTACTCTGCTGGGATTTCTTGAGAATCAAATTTTTGCCCTTTTTAACTTAGTGTGTGCAGAAAACTTGAATTAATTCATCCCAGACGGATTCATAAAATTCCAAGGATCATTTTCTTTACCAGTTAGTAGGCAAGTGAAATTGCTAATTGTTTTTCTGATCTTGAAGGTGGATTGGTGACATTTTAGAGAACTCTTTAGTTTGCCTAGTTAGAATAGTGATCCAACTTAAAATTCCCTGATTAATTGTTCTTCTTTTTCTCTGTAGGTAAGACATTAAAAATTTTTCAGGTTGGCCTGTTCATTCATCGAGGGCTAACTTTGTCTCAGATCCTTGCAAGCACCTGTTCTGATGACACCATTTATTTTTCATGGCTTCTCTACCCTCAGAGCAGTCTATAAAAATGGTACTTATTACCCTGACGGCTTACAGTAGATGTGTGGAGTCCTTTGTCTAATTATACACTGGTACTGAGTGTCCTCTTGACTAGAGTGGTTGGAAATTCCTTATGAGCACAAGCATAACACAGTAGACACCACTGCTGATGACCTGCTGAGTACCTCCCTGTGCACCAGGGCAGTGCCTCAGTTAAAAAAAGCAGCTGTGGTGCCTAGTGAATCCTAAGTATTATGCCAGAGCTATAAAGCTATTTGTACTGTTTGGCTGGGTTTGCTGAAGCTGTCTATCTTTTCTGGTCACGTGCAGAGCTCTGCTCATGCTCTGGCACTGGTCAGAACAGCAGTAGTTTTTACTGTTAATGCCCTGTTGCAAGACATGAAGGAGAACTGATGGTTGAGGTTTGTTAGGAATGGTTGGTGGTTTTTTGGGAAGTTACACTTCGGTGAATTGTTCAGGATTTTCTTTGCTGTTCTGAGGATTTTCTCCCTAATTTGTTTCTCTCATATACTAATACATGAGTAATGGTACAGGTGGCGCCAGAGGCGCTTCTCTGTGTTCTCTCATGTAGTCTCCCTAGGTGCATGTCTTTCTAATTAGTTACAGCATCATTGCTTGTGCATATGCTTTAGATACAAAGTACTTTTATGTGTTGGGCAGCTGAACCTCTCTATTTCTGACCTTTCTTAATCAGAAAAGTACATTTCCTTGTTCAGCATACCCACCTTTACTATTTTTTTTATGTTACATTTCACATTTTTCCCTTAATGAATTTTCTTCCAGTCATCCTGACTATAAAATTTTGCTGGCAGAAATACCAGCCATGTAGTCTGCCAAATGCAATTCCTTATAAGTTTTTTATTTTCTATTTAATGATCAGTCCTTTCCAAGTAAGAGTCTTGCAAACTTAACACACAGCTCAAAGCAAAGGGAGTTTTAATGACTGAGAGCATCATAATGTGGTATGTTTTAAGTTGGGTTTCCTCATATACTTTGCGCTGAAATGGCTCTGATAAGAGCCATCAGTGATTTTCATGCCTTCTGATGTGAGTGGAAGGATTCATTCTTACCTCAGACTAAATGGTGATGGATATTTGATGTACTGTTAAAAATACAGGCTTTGGGTTTTTACTTTTTTTTTTCCAGATCTGCTTGGAGCTCTCAGAATGTTATGTTCATAAGTATGACCACAGGTGATATTCTCATATATTTGTCAATTTTTTGGTCATATAGTTAATTGATCTTCCTTGATCTCATAAAGAAATATATTGGGAAAATAAATGACATGTTTTTTTTCTCATCATTTATGAAACACTTCCTCAGTTCATCATTTGTTTATGTGTTTTTCCCCCTGAAGTTTTAGCTATATGCAACAAGTTTTAACAGATGAAGTTTTAACCTGACGCCACTCCAAATGGACAAAACTTAACTACCCTTTTTTAAAAAAAAGCGTTAAAAAAACCTCCAAACCATACAGAAATACAAATAGATACCTAAAAGCAACCAACAGTAGTCAGATTTATCTTAGTGCTCCTGAAGTGTCCTGGAACATTTCCATAGAATCCCGCCTCTGTAATTAGTGTGTTGTCAATGTCCTTTGGGAACAGATACTTTTAGTACTTTATTCTTTTCATCTGTGGATTTTTATTACCATTGTTACCTTGACTGTATCTGCTGAATTTGCAGTGCAGATTTCAAATAGTTGCTGACTAAAGATTTACCTTGAATTTTCCTTCATTGTTTTGCAAAGTAGCTTTGTTCTTGTTGGGCAGGAAGGGCATTCATTAAGATTATGGGATTGTTGGATTGTGTAAATGTCAACCTCATAGAACATCCTTTTGTTCCTGTACTGAGGAAAGGAGCTTTTGCTTTGAAGTTTCTTATTAAATTATTATTAAAACCATAAATCATGTTTATTTATGAGGAAAAATATATTTTCATTCTTACCTGGTTTCTACAACTGTGAGCTAATACATTTATCCAGGCCAAAAGAAATTGAGGTCACAATTGTACTCCCACTTATTGTGTGTTGATATATGATTATTCAATCAAAATTACTGTTGCTATTTACAGTTGCAAAGGCTTCATATAAGAAGGTTGTAGGTTGCATGAAAGGAAATAAAAAGATGTGTGTGTTGTCCATAAAGGAAAAAAAAAAAAAAGAGGTTTAAATGTCCCTGTAATAATAATTTCTGATATTCAAACCTTCTGAAAAGGCTTTGTATGGACTAACATGGTCTGTAAGCTAAATGTAGAAATAAACTCAAAACATCTGAGTAATAAATGTATATCACAGTGGATATTTATACAGTATTTGTAGATCTTTTGAGAGTCCCAGTAAAATTAAAAGGTTAGGATATTTTGCTGTGTTTTGCAGATGAGTGAACAGTAAATGCGCTGTTACTCAGAAGAGCTGATGAGGAGCTTCTGTGGCTGCTATGCAGCTTTGAACAGGACTCCAGGTACCTCTGCTGCTAAATTTTAGATAATTCAAAAATCAAGGTAATGCTATTCACCAAAGACTTAAATATGGTGCAAACTAAGGAAAGAGGCTGAGATGCTTTCCAGTGATCAAACGGGATCAATCAGTACTTAATAGGCTGTATTGGGAAGTCTGAGCTCTTGAATCCTAATTGAGGGATATTCAGGGTAAACTGCAGATTTAAATTTTAAAGCACAGTGTTAAACACCTAGAACAGCAGCTGGATTTCCTTACACATGACAGGTACAAGAATGGCTTCACCAAAACCAGGCACAATTATCCAAGTTGAGTGCTCCTTACAGTTCTCATCTCAGTTGGTAATGACACTGTTATGTAGTGTATGTTGCAGAACTTCTCCAGATGACATTTAGAGAGATTCCAGGAGTGATGGTCAGTAATCATGCACTTCATATGTAGCAAACTGCTGTGTATTACTGTATTTGGAAGATTTTTATTTTTAAGAACACATATACAGTGAAACTTGAATATATTAGCTCAGAATGCATAAACAAGTAAGCTGTTAAGAAAACAAATTAAGTAGTAAAATTTTAATGTACAATTTGCAAGTATAGTAGTACGTTGGCTTCATACTGTAAAGGGAATAATTAAAATAGAAGTAAAAACAAGCTCAGTTTTTTTATTTTCCTGATAAGGGGACAGAAATCTAATGGAAAAAAGGTGATTAAATAAAATGAAAATAAAATGAAATAATGGAATATGGAATATGAAATAATTAAAATGTAATTAAATGAAATTAAAATGGACCGATCTTTTCTCAAAACTGAGAAAGTGAGAAGGAGGAAACAGTATTATTGGCAGCTAAAATTTGAGTTTAAAAAATGTCCCTTCATGTCTCGAGATTAAGCATGAGCAATTGTGTGGGTTTTTCGATAAGCATATCCTGTAGATCTTCAATTACAGTATGGTACTGAACAGAGAAACATAAATGATTTAGTATCTCTTGGTGAATAGAATATATGGAATTATAGATAATAAAGATCAGATAAATTTCTTTTTCTAAATACGGTACAATTGGGTCATGCTTTTTCTTTATTCAGTTGGGAGTTTTGTTATGTGTGTGCCTCTCATTTCTACATTTCAACGCACCTCAGATCCTGATGTCATACTTCACCCTTCATCGTAAGATCCAGTTGTCTACAGCATGACTATGTGAGTTACAAAACAGTTCTTTACAAGGATGAGGTTTTAATTTTTTAAGGTACAGACTGATATAACACCTTGCTGGTGGGAACAGGACAGAGGCACCATGGCTGGGTTGCATGAATGAAGCACAGACAGACACTAATGAAAGGAATACCATTCCTCTTATTAACTCCAAACCTGAGAAGCAAGACAAATTTCAAGAAATTTCAATGCGAGTTGAATGTTTTGAATAATGAATGATGGTGTGTTAAATGATTAATACTTTATCTACAAAGCCTAACAATAAGTAGTTGGTGTATTTGGAAGTGTTATTACTCCTGAGGACTTAAGTTTTCTTTTGCCTTACACTCTAATATGATCTTTTCAGGCTATAAACCTGTTTTGCAGTTGTTTTCTTGGCAATGCATCTTTTTTGTTTTCTTTCCTTCCCCTTGATAGACAGCTGTAGCTGTATTTTACTTTTCTCTTTCCTTACTAGCCATGTAGTTTTGGCTTTGTGAGAGTCTAACACTGCTTGCACTTCCCTTGGACATTTCCTCAGAGGCCCTTTTGTGGTCTTCCCATTTCCCAGCCGTTTCAGAAGTGGCATAAAGCCCATTCCCCACAGCATTAAGAAATAGTTTGGTGTAATTATTAGAAGACTGTGTCATAAGATAGTTAGTCCAGTGAGTATGCTTATGTCATTTCAGCTTTATTAGATTTGAAATTGAAGTAGTTAAACTTCAACGCATAAAGGATTTTTTTTTTCCTCTTCTATTAGGAGACTTATTTAATGTTCTGAAACAGCAAGACAGGTTCTTCTCGAGTCAGCCAAATGATGTCTTTTAGTGGGGAACTACATAAGGTTAGTATTTAACCAGGACACTATGGAGTAGTATTAGTCTGCTGTTATCAGAGGGTAAAGTGCATTTGATCTTTTACCTGGACTTGGATTTCTGGACTTTATTTTGAAAGTGTGTCTCCAAGTGCTGAATGATTCTCCTCTGGAATGACAGCATTCCTTGTACCAGACATCTCAGCCTAAAGCTCCAGTAGAGATTCCATGCACTGACTAGCTCCTGCTGTTACTGCTATGTCTCATCCCCTTTTGCTTCTATTTTTGAGTAACAACCTTTGAAGAATTACCTTGAAGTCAGACATGCTGCTGTCCTCACCTCCAGGTGGAAAGTGGAGTTCCTGTAATTCTCTGATTATGCACTTACTTGCTTTCTCAATGTAGTGTGCAGTAGTTGTGGCATAAAGATCCATGAATTAAAACCTATACAGTAGGTAGAGTTTAAGGTAGTTGAAGTTGTAATTAGTTATACTTCTGCTCTTTCATGTCTTCTTACAGAAAACTGCTAGATCAAGGGGAAAAAAAATTGTTTCTTGCCCATGGATCAAAGGGCCTTTGCTCTTGGTATTGCTCATGGGAAGTGAAAGCTTCTGGTTGAGTTTTTGGTGGAGTGTAAGGCCTGGTCAGATCAGCTGCTCTCTCCTGCCTCAGCACCCTCAGGCATTTACCTTCCAGCAGTCTGCCATAAGGATCCACTGACCATCTCACAATTCTCCCTACACAGCTGCAAAACCTTTTAGAATGTTTTAGTGCTGATAGGCAGAAATGCTGTAAAAATGCAAATTTTCATCTGCTGAAGGGCAAGGCAACAAGAAATTATTTTTTAAACATTTTGCTGCAGAATAAAGGTTATGGGAGGATGATACAATTGGAGTGCAGAGTTCTAAGTTGTGTTTCCTCTTTGGGCTTCCTTTTTTTTAACTGAAAATTATGTTGTTTTCTGCTCTTTTGGTGAACAAAGGAAGGACTGCCCATCTCTTCCTACCTAAATACTATACTTACAAGCAATACAGAAAAGCACAAGATAGATGGGTCAGTTCTCGTTCAACAGCTATTTTAACTTCTTCTGCACATTTATATTCTGTAGAACTGGCCAAGTGAAAGGCTCCGGTCTGTGTCCTGCCCTCTGTTAGTAGTGAGCTGGAGAGATTATTTGGTTTTCTTCTTTAAAAGCAAAATGATTTAGTGAGAATAATGGTGGTTTAATTTGAAAAAGAAATAGATGGTGAGTGCTTTGTCCATATTTTTGAATGCACTATGACCTTGCTTCAGAAAATTTTAATACTATTTTTATTTTATCTCTCAGCTGAAATAATAGACTAGCTATATAATAGCTGGTGTTCAAGATTTATGAAGGATGTTACATTATTCCCTTAACCAGGAGATGAAAAAAAAGAGGAGGGAATTTATTATATTTCTACTTCCTGCTATAATAATGTACTTTATCAGCAATGCAATAATTTTATTCAGTATTACTCCTCCTTTTCATAGCAACATAGAATGGTTTGGGTTGGAAGGGACCTTAAAGATCATCTAGTACCAACCCCCCTGCCATGGGCAAGAACACCTGGCACTACACCAGGTTGCTCAATGCCTCATCGAGCCTGGTCTGCCCCCACAATTTCCCCATATGGATTATTCAGGCATACTGTGCATGACACATTCTTTGAAGTGTGGTCACCTATATTGAACTACTGTATTTGCATGGCTGTATTTCATCTTAGCTTTCGGTTTTACATCAGATGGTACACCATGAGGACAGGAAGTATTATCCCTTTGCAGTTCAGCAAGTTACTTTCTCTGAGGATTGTCATTACCATCTTCAGAATTTTTTCCATGGGTATATATTATAAGCCAAAATAATATGTAAATTCCAGGTAGTTTGTCACACTACTAAAGTGCATACTAAGTGTTTTGTAGCATTGCTTGGTCCAGTGTTGAGAAAGAGTAGCGCTTTGTGGTAAAGTTTCCATAGTGACCTGAACAACCTGAAGGGGGCCTACAGAAAGGCTGGGGTAGGAATTTTTAATAGGGTCCAGGATGGCAGGATTAGGAGTGATGGATGCAAATTGGAAGAACTCCCCACCTCTACATCAGAAAGAGGGAAAGTTAAAGGATCTTTGTTTATTTTCAGTGTTTTGGGTTTTTTTGTGGGGTTTTTCTGAATTTTTTTCTCTAGCAGAGTTTTATCGTTATTATTTTAATCCATGAAAGTTGTTTTCTGTTGTTTAAGCAGTTGCTGATTTTTTCACTTAGTAATGTGAGAGCATTTTGTATTCCCTCTTTGGCCTTTTAACTATACTGTAAGGCCTTTTTATTTCTTTCTGATAGTGCTTTTCAAAGCTTCCTTCTGTAGTGTGCCATATGCAGGAGGGGAGTATGGCTGTCACTGGCCAAAAAAGCTGTGATCACTGTTTGGATCAGCAAAGAGCTGGGCCATCTGCAGCCTTTGGGTGCTTATTTCTTGTCTCCAGATCTCCCTGCTGAAGCATTGCTACCACTTTGAAGCAGAAATTACCATGCTTGAGTAAGATTTAGAGCAGTCACTGCTGAGATGAAAGTGGAAAAAGCTGCTACAGGACAATATTACTTTATTTGCTTCAGGGGGTAGGCAGGTGGGGGAGTGTTTCAGTATGTACCATTATGTCAATAAAGATTATTTGTTATTTTATTAAATTATTTTTAAATTGAATATGTTAAGATTTTCTTTTTACAGTGTCTTCATTGCTCTAATTTCCATTTTGTATTTGTCTTTATTTGACTTCTCAAAGAAAATTTAAAATCACAGAATGTGTTTGATTTTCATAAATTGTCCCACACTCATTAGCCAAAATGTTTATGTGCTGAGAAGACAATAGTGCATTTTCTTGTTTTCATGTACTTTAAGGCAGAAGTAATTTGTTTTTCATGAGAACATTATGTTATGGCTCACTGATAAATTTTATAACTGTGCTGTAATTACAAGTTCTGTGGCTATTGCTTCTTGTTTACAGTAACTGAAGTGAATGGATATAAAAATGGGTAAACATTTCATGTTGCAGTGTTTTAATATGGATTTACACCAGAGATAATATTATTGTACATTCTAGTGTTCCAGTTGACAGATTCTAGGACTGGAAGCTTAACTTGAACTTATCTCTAAAGTATAATACATGAAAGGTACATTGTTGTTTTAAAAAATTAATGTATGACTTTTTCCACCAACACTTTCAAAAGTACAATATAAGTGCAATTATTAAATACGGAATTCAGCAATAATAAATTAGATAAGGAAGAGAGATTGTCTAGAAGAATACAGAGAGTGCGCAAGTGTAAAATAATATGGTTAACAACAAAAATTACTATTTTACATTGAGATCTGGGGAAGAATTTGTTACAATGTAAAAAGAAAAAAAAGGAAAAAAAAAAGAGGGGGGGGGGAGAAATCACTTTTTGTGATCACTGCCTGACTACTTAATATCTTCTAGGTTGAGAGTCGTATATTTAACAAAAAAAAGTTAAATAATGTACCAAATGGTACTTGAAATTTTTTTTTTTAAATAAAATACTGCTCTTGCTATTTCTTTTAATATTTGCAAACTAACAATGAATTACAGCAAAGTTAATTTTAGATTTTCTGTAAACTGGTTTATTCTGTTTATTCTCAGGTTGTGTAGTATTCTTAGGTCTTATATTTCCTTCCAACAAAAATGTGCCATTCCATTTTTGGGAATCATTATGGGTTTTCTATAGAGATTTTAAGAAAGTTTAGGGATGTTCAGTATCACTTCAAGATTGTTATGGCCCTGTCCTGTGAATAAGATGACTTTCATATGACTTTGAGACCAACAGTTTTGGAGGTTCTGTGTTTGTTTTTTGTTTTTCTGAAGTCTCCTTGCCATTGAAAGAATACTGTTTACCTTTTAAAGCAGTTTTTGTATGAAATGTGTCCAGGTGCATCAAGCTATTGACAGCACTGTTACCTTGAATCTGCATCTCATTTCTCTGTTGTGGATATCCCCTCTCTGGAGGTGTTCAAGACCAGGCTGGACAAGGCACTGAGCAGCCTGATGTAGTGGGAGGTTGGAACTCGATGATCTTTAAGGTCACTTCCAACCTGAACTATTCTATGATTCTATGATGCTGCAGAGAAGGGAATAGCAAGAAGAAGCCAAATTAATTTTGCAAGTATCAGTCCCTAAATAATCTGGCATACATTTAAATGCTTCAATGTACTCTGGCAATTGGGAAATGCTCTTCTGGCATCATGCAGTTTGCATACCTTTGCCTGTTTGAGGAGGGAGAGGGCTGAGGAAGGCAGTGGGAGTGTTTGTCTTATGTCTATTCTACTTGGCCTGCTTTTTCTTCTGGTACATCTGTCAGAATTTATTTTTCCATAGTTTTTTTTTCATTTATGCTGTTGAATAGACATTTGAACCCTTTTGAATTTCATATTTTCTTTCAATTTGTTCATCCAGGGATCAAACTAATTTCTGAATGATTTGTTTACTAGAAATGCAATTTGTAGATTGATATTTATTGTTTATATTTCTGAGATGTAAAAAAAACCCTTGCTGTGATAAAGCGGGTTTGTTTTAAATATTGCATTTTTCTAATTGTATTTGAGCTAGGGGCAAACAAAACAGTGTTTGTATTCAACCACTTAGCATTTGAAGCTGGACAGTGGGAAAAATATAAAGAATATACAATAAGAATGATATAAATTGTTTATCTCTGTTCTAAATTAGACTAATGGCTGTGAGTTGTCCAAGTGCATTTTCTGGTCCAGAATGATCTTCCCAAAACCTAGGTAATACAGCAGTGAGGATGTGCCAGTGCAAACTCCTGAATGTACTTAATGTATACTTGGACTATCAGACAAATCCTGAAGGATTAAGAAATCCTGAAAAGGAGATTATGTTGCAACAAGTTTTGGGATAAAAGGCTAAATTGTTAACTGGCAAAGGAAAGCTGAGTTGATCCTGGAAAGACTTCTTTTAGAAATATCTTGTAAATAAGTATTGAGCAGTATTCATCACAAAAATTGTGATGAATTGAGTTAGAAAACAGCTTAAATAAAGAGAGGACTAACAGAATGGGAACTTTACAGCCAAAAGAGCAAATTAATTATTTCTTATTGGAGATCTGAGATATGCTTAGACTGAACCAAACAGAGCTCACACCATTTCCATAGATGGAAAGCAGAAATGCTGAGTTACAAGCTTTTCTTTGCATCTTCCCTTTCAGAAAACTATCATAACCAGTTTATGAGGGACAAGTCCACATATACATCTTGTGGCGTGTTCTATACTGTGAAAATGTGAATAGAAAACAATGCAAACTTCACAGACCCCCTAGAAAGAGCATCTGTGTAAAGACAAAGTGTGAGGTTTATTTTTTGTGTGTGTGGCCTCTGATGACAGTACTAGCAGTAGATTGTGATCTTTACAGCAGCTATTAACCAGCCTTGAATGTTATTTTTTTCTACCATGTAAAGCTTTTATCATCAATAACCATTTAAACATGGCTTTAAAATGTTCACTTGCCTTTTTCATTCCTTGAAAATTGTTTGTGATTCCTCTGTATACTACTTATTTGTTCATTTTTTATATGCATAAACTTATGAGACACAAAAAATTGCTGGATCAGAATTAACTGAAGTTGAGTATTAATGAGATAAAACAGACACTTAATGGATTTGAGATGTGAAATGCTGTATAATCCCTCATATATAAGCTTTTAAATGTATTTACAATTATTAAGTCAGAGCCAACTAAACTGTCAGGAATTTTGTTTTTCACTTTAGGAAGGTCAGTGTTTAATTTGTTTTGCTTCACTGCAATCCACCATCTGCCTACTTGGGTGTACAGTTTCCATAAACAATTGGCCTGTACCTGAGAGCAAGAGGAAATCCATCAATTTTGCTACAAGTCTTTGCTTGCCAGTGGATAAATAAGAGAGACAAAAGAGCTGATACTTTGTTACTGACTTTCTCCCTTTTATCGTTGTTAGTTTAAACCTTTATAGAGTCTCTTGTTCTCTGTAGCTTTGTCCCCATTTCCATCTGTGGAGCATCCATAATGGGAGCTTTGTTTTGTAGATGCTGTGCTCCTCAATTGCTTGTGTTATTTATTGGGAATAACTGGGCTCAAGGAACGAGATAGAATCATAGAATCAT
>VZTY01009798.1:15424-26312 GCA_013400935.1 Turnix velox
GGCACTGAGCAGCCTGATCTAGTGGGAGGTGTCTCTGCCTATGGCAGGGGAGTTGGAACTCGATGATCTTTAAGGTCCCTTCCAACCCAAACTATTCTATTATTCTGTCTGGGGAATCCTCAAAGCAACAGCATCAGGCTTGTAAAGGACCTAGCAGGCTAAAACACCAAAGTGGTCAGCCATGCAGAGCCCGAGGGCATGTATGGAGATGCATATCGAGGTATGAAGGGACCTGTAAGAGCTTGCTGGGTTTGGCAGAAGCCAAGCACTAATGATATGCTTCCTACTCCTGTTCTCTTTATTGAGTTTAATCTTACTTTTTTTGCAGCAGCAGCAGCAGTGGAAAGGAAAAATCCTTGCCTACTTTCTCTGCTGGTACTATACTCTCTGGAAATAAGGTTTATAATTCAGAAGTTTGAAATGTCAAACTATAGAAAACCATGTCAACAGGAGAAGTACCATAGTAAAACCATAGAGTCATAGAATAATTTGGGTTGGAAGGGACCTTAAAGATCATCGAGTTCCAACTCCCCTGCCATAGGCAGAGACACCTCCCACTAGATCAGGCTGCTCAGTGCCTTGTCCAGCCTGGGATCTTTGAGATCTGCCTGTAATTAAGATTCTCGCTTCTCTCACCTGTCCTCAGGCTCCTTATCATGAAAGCACATCCCAAGGTCTTATTGACTTTTCAGCTCAGCCTTCACCAGGGCAAAGTCCCAGTGAAATCAGCATTTTGGTGAGGATGAAAATTTCTCCAGCAAAGACTAAACAATAATTTTTATCTGAGGAGTAGTGACAGTCAGTCTAGAGATGGCAGCTTGTGGGCAAACAGAGAGCAGAGATGTTAAGCTCTGCAGACGAGGATCAACTGTAGGAGAAAGATACAATAGTACTTGTTGGAATGAAGCTGTGGGAACAGTGAACAGACCTGGGAGCAGGATCTAAGAGAAACAAGAAGGAGGACATCTTGTACTCATGTAGACTGTGGATATGTTTAGTCAGTAGACCCCATGATGCAAAATTACTGCTTGCTCATAAGCTGCTCTATAAATCCCACTGTAGCTCAATGAAGAGGTTGATGTTCTTGAACATCCCTGTGTGTCAGTTGTGTATCCACCATCAAATGGCACCTAAACAGGGACCTTGAAGTCCATGCCACAGTGTGCCACAAGTGTATCTCTGAATCAGAGCCTTATTATGCCACTAACAGCAGCTGAGAGAAAAAAAAAGCAAAGGAAGGTTAACAGGTTTAGAGAGATCATGACAACCACAACTAATAGGGGAGGTGTGGCTAAATGATGTGCCAAAAATGCATCTAGTAGATGCAGCTATTTCCCTTCTGATCCTTTCTGGGCCTGCAGTAACACAATAAATTACATTAAAGTATTCGCAGCATAACTTTCTTGAATTCAGCCTGACTTTGCAAGCACATTTTTCTCTACTACCAAATGACAAAACTTTCAAATCTCACACTAAACATATTGCAGCTGGTAAAATGTGTGTTCAGCCCCAAATCATTCAGTGTAACTCACCAAGCATCCTACAAATGATTGAAAAATATTTTCTTTCATATTTAGCTCATTGATCTCTATGTTGCCCCTGTCTCACTGTTTCCATAAGAAGAAGTGTCAAATTGAGTATTTTCTCTACTCTTGGATTTTTTAAACTCCTCTTAATTCTCACACAAGCATTTTGATAGCAAGCCAGGGTTTGTATTATGAAAGAATATTCTCTTTCTACTATTGAACTGCAAAATGAAAATGAAACTGAGAAGTATTACTATATGAAAAAATAAAGATTTGTTAACCAAGACCATTAACCAAGATTTATCCCTGATTTTCATCTTTTATTGAAGTTTAATTCAAAGATACTGAAAGTACTCTGTCTTGTATGTCTGTCATCTCTAGCAGACAATAAGGCTTCTCCTGTTTTTCTCTTGCAATAACATTAAATAGTATTGCTGACAACAGGAAATATCATTTCTTACTGTCCTTACAAACAAAAAATGCTCAGGTAAAAGATGCAATATCTTTTATTCTACCTGTGTATATTTTGACTTGGATATATCTGTAATAAAGTTTTACATCTGCTCTCTGATATCCCATGATGCCAAATAAAATGTACCTTTGAGTATTTACCTGCCAAGAGGTGAGAAGGAGGAGATGTGGAAACTTAGCACCTTGGTTGATAATTAGGAGCCCATCATCTTTCTTGCCTGACTCAGCCAGTCAGAAAAAAACTCATGTCTGCCACAGCGAGTGATTATTTGCAGGGCCTGACATGAATATAAATGTCAGCCAGATTGTGATTTAACTTTTATAAAACTTTATAAACCCTGACATGCCACGTGTTTTGTAACTGAATTCATGTTTGGATATGCAATGGATACCCAAAACACAAGGAAGATCTGCATCATGGTTTTGACATGAGGTATGCTTTTTAATTTATGAGAGTCGGGTCAGACTGAATTTTTGATTTTCGATGCCATGAGGAGAGAAGATACAAAAGATTAGGCAGAACTACAAATAAATATATTACCCCTACTTTTTTTTTTTTTAATCCAGTGTCAAAGTGGGAATTTAAACAGAAGACTTTGCTGGAAATTTTAGGCTTGGTGCTGAACCAGGGATGTGTTATTATCTGTGTGAGTGTCACCAGCACTCTGGAGGGAGGAAGTCCTGCTCTGGAGCCCTCTAAAAGATGAGACCCGTATTTGTCCTACCAGAGTTAGCAGTGTGCTGCTGCATTCAGCACTGTGAGCAATTGAAAACTGCATTTGGCAAGTGTTTTCCCCATTCGGCTTTGTCCTTTGTGTATGGATAAGCAAATTAAGCCCCATTCTCAGGGTGGCAATGGCTGAGTTATCCAAAGCAAAGCAAACACACTCAACAAAGAGCAGTAGTGCCTCTCACTGATGTTCTAGGTACTGGCTTCTTACCAGTCAGGGATTTCCTCCTTGAAACAGACTATTCCTACTGCCCAGATAAATTTCTCAGTCAGTCTAGCCATCTTTGCTGTTCAGGATTACACTTTTAAGCTATTTATCTGTCTGGAGAAAGACAGCAATGGTTACAGGCAAGCAAACAGCTGTGGCTTGTCTGCTTTGCTCTGATAGAGGGAAGGGCACTGGACTTGCCATTCAACTCTGAGAAGGAACTTGTCCACTAGAGGAAAATGTTGATTTCTTGTTAGTTTATGGTTTTCTTTCTGCAGTAGACAAAGCTTTCAGGAATAGGCAACAGTCTCACATTTTAATAGAGAAGAAAATCCTCATACCTGGTGCCAGGGTTCAGGTATATCTGACCTGTTGCCTTTCAGGTCTGATCTTAAGTATGAAATATTTTAAGAAGTAAAGCAATTATATCTCTGCTGGGTGGAGGAGTGGAAGGGATGGAGGAGTTGAAAACACATAAGAGCTGTGTAAGAAGAGGTAGCAGTGAAGAGGGCAAAGCCCCTGCAGTTCTTTTGAGTTTCCTCCTTTGAGTAGTTTACAATCTCTTCTTTGCTACTCAAAGCAGAAAAACTGGTAGTGATAGTATTTTGACACCTCCTTTGTAAGCTGAAGCTACTTTCCTTGCCAGCCACCTCTCCTGTGAGAGGACATCCTTGCTCAGTGTGTCCTTTCCTCTGCAGTGTCCCCCACTCATAGGCCTGAGCCCCAGGAGCCACCACAGCAGCATCTTCAGCTTCACAGTGAACCCTTCCCAAACCTAATAACAAACTCCATGCTTTTTTTAAAAGTACTACAAAAAAACTTTCTAAGAGTACTGTGAGCTCTGGAACAGCATGAAGTGTGGGGCAAGTTTAATTGGCAGAAGTGCCTCTGACATGCAGGAGTCAGTGCAGGAGACGCTCGAGCCACCCCAATTTATTTAGAAAACACAGGAAAGTGCTTTGAAGCAACACTTGGGGACTGAGCTGTTCCCGAGGCATCTGTCACACATGCCATCCCTGACCTAGCATGAGACGACATGAGTTCAGCAACACCGTCAAAAAGCCCCTGTCACCCTGTCAGCAGCTTTTGAAGAACTGGCAGAATGAAACACCTGAAAGAAAAGATCTCAATTCTCACTAGTGGCTGCTTTCGCTTTCCAGCTTCTCTTCATCTGCTGTGTCCTGCCGGCGCTCAGTGACAGGGACCCGTGTGATGTCGGCGGGGGTCCCACCCACATCACATCGAGCTGTTGGAGCAGGTCCAGAGGAGGCCACGAAGATGGTCAAAGGGCTGGAGCCACTGCCCTATGAAGACAGGCTGAAGGAGTTGGGGTTGTTCAGCCTGGAGAAAAGAAGGCTCAGGGGGGACCTCAGAGTAACTTATCGGTACCTGAGGGGGTCCTACAGAAAGGCAGGGGAAGGACTTTTTAATAATTTGATGGGAGGACCAGAAACAATGGATGTAAATTGGAAGGGGGTAGATTTAGACTTGACATAAGAAAGAAATTCTTTACAGTGAGGGTGGTGAAGCACTGGAACAGGTTGCCCAGAGAGGTTGTGGATGCCCCCTCCCTCTCTGGAGGGACAAGGCACTGAGCAGCCTGATGTAGTGGGAGGTGTCCCTGCCTATGGCAGGGGGGTTGGAACTCGATGATCTTTAAGGTCCCTTCTAACCCGAACTATTCTATGACTCTATCGCACGGATAGAGTGCATCCACGGATCCACGCGCAAACGGCAAGATTGTCCCTGCCAGACATCGGTACAGTTCGATCTTCCCCCATCGTGGGACAGCCCTGAAGAGGAAGTAAGGACGGCAGGAGGCGGGAGGTGCCGCTGGCGGGGTGCGGAAGGTGCCGCTGGCGGGGTGCACACACCGGGGGGCGCTGCGTGCCCGCGGCTGCACCGACCGCGCCGCCCCCGCACCTCCGTGTGTGCGGGAGTGCGGGAGGGAGTCTCTGTCTCTTCGTCCGAGTTGAAGAAGGAAGAGGGAAGGGGAGGTATGAGAAAGCAGGTCCTCACCCCGCGAATAAAGCAGCCTTTACACGATGGGGGGGCGTCCAAGCGATGAGTTGGAGCAGCAAAAGTTGGGGGGAAGAAGACAGAAGCCCCAGCCATGGGGAGCAAACCCAGAGCCGGCCACCCAGGAGCAACTGGGATGGGCGAGTGGCGTCTGCGTTGCACAAAAGGTAAATATACTAGCATATATATATGCTCCTGTCTCAAGAAATGTAGACAGGTATAAAGCACAGTGTCACTGGCAAGAAAAACTTAAAAAATTTAAAAAATACTTTTTTCCCCTGTCCTCACAAAGGAAACCTGAGTGGTGTTATGTGTCCACGTGAGCAAAACCTGTTCAAAGGAGACTCCAGCCCATCCGTTGCTCTTTCAGGAAAAGGGGAGACATTTCTCTGCTGCTGTTTGTGGAGTTGCAGTGCACAAGTGCACAACCCTCCTTTCTCTATCCTCCACCTGAAGGGAAGCCCTGGAATGCTGCAGCACTGCTGTCCTGGAGCAACTGACACTTCACCTGCAAAAGCTGCTCCAGATCTGCTTTTTGCACTTTGTGGAACAATATCACTCAGCCTGAAAAACAGAAATCTCCAAATGCAAGATCTGAGATTTGTCATTTTTCCCCAGGAGATGGGTCCATTATCCAAGTTCTCTCCCAGCAGTATAAATACACCCCTATTAGAACTAGTCACCACTCAAGAGGTAATTTTGTATCTCAGTTTGTTTCAAAGTCCACAACTGCAAAATGGAGTTAGTCTGTATTTATATTGCCACACCTAAGCTCCTCTGCAGCACTGCTTGTCATTATCCCCTATTTCCTTAATGCCTTTAAAAAAAAAAAGTGAATAATTTCAAGCAGCAGTTAGAAAACCACAGAACTGGAAATGCAGTAATTATACTAAATAGCGTGGTTTTGCTCAATCCATGCCTTCCTGAGGTGTATTAATTCCCCCCCACACTAGGGCACAAGATGGCCAGCTAACTTGGAAAAGGTGCCATACAGAAAATAGTAAAAAAATCTACTGTTAAAGTGGGTATTGCAGAATGGAACTGCTGAGGGATTTTTTTTAACATCATAAAGCCAAGGGTAACGGAGAAAGATGAAAAAGTAGACCCTGATTTATCCTATGAAACATGAGGTTATTCTGACACAGCAAGAGAGTTTTGTCTTTTTATCATAAATCTGGGGAAAGTGTGAGCAATCACCCACCTAATCTTTTCACACCTTTTCCCCAGCTCATTCTTCCCAGAACAAAACCTGAGGTCACTTCACAGAATGTAAGTGAAGTGTGGAGGGTTTTGGCAAGCACATACTTACAGCCCCTGGTACTGAAAGATTTGTTGGGCTGCAGCACGTATCATGTGAAGGTGTTGACGGCTGGATTAGCCATCAAATCCACAAATAAAGCCTCTGAGATTTCACCTTCTTGTTTTCTGCTTTCACATTCCTAGATGGGGAGCAAAGGAGAAGCCAACACCCTTTAGTCGCTGAGGCTGAGGATGAAGGAAAAGTCTCAGTGATGGGCAGAAGTGATGTTTTAGATTGCTCCAGCCACACACATCTCCCATCACTGGCCTGTTGAAAATTTTAACTGGAAAATGACTGGGAAGCAAAGGAGAAGCCAACACCCTTTAGTCGCTGAGGCTGAGGATGGAGGAAAAGCCTCAGTGATGAGAAATGCTGTTTTAGATTGCTCCAGCCACACACATCTCCCATCACTGGCCTGTTGAAAATTTTAACTGGAAAATGACAATGGAAAGCTGGAATAATGGGAAAAGCAACATGAAATTTGATAGACGTCGCTACGAGCTTGAAGAGGAGAGACTTAAAAGGTCAGAGAGCAAACGGGAATGGCCACAATCATCTGAAGGCAGTTGGAAGGTAAGTTGATGGACACCGGTTTGACCCGTGGGTCAGCAGAGTAGTTTAACTCTACCTTGATCTGCACATCGCACAGACAAGTTCCCGGCTCCTATCAAACAACTCAATGCCCTTATCTGGAAGGATTTAGTAAAAGTAAATCAACTACAAAAAGGAGCTATTCAACCTTCAAGTGCTGGGTTTTGCTGGGGAAGAAAAAAAAAAAAAAAAGAAAAATTAGAGAATATGGCTGCTCCCACTCAGCAGAAGCTCACACTGCTTCCTGGGGGAAGGATGAATTTTGTGACTGGCTCTATCCCAATGCCAGGCTGTCCTCAAACAGCAACCAGTGCCCTAGAAATACCAGAAAGTGGTATTTTGGTGGTACATTCTTTTCAGGGGGTTAACAAAGCAGTGGTGGAAGTTACCCACTGCAACATTTTCTTCTCTTTTTCACTTGGTGCTCAGCTCTCTCCATCATGAACTAAAACCTCCGGGTAATGTAAGCACCTCTTGGTCCCACTGAGGAAACCTGCCTCTGCCACTGCATTTACATGACCTTAAAAAGAAAACAAACAACAAAAACCCCCACCCATCCCAAAAGAACAAATAAAAAGAAGAAGAAAATCAGCGCAAACTGTTGTTTTGTTTCAGCAGGAAACTTTTCAGGCCTCTGACAGTTGGTCTATGAAGCAAATTCAGATTGCATCTCAAGAGAACAGAGATTGCATCTCAAACAGAACAACTCCTCTTCCTAGTGCTTATTGAAAGCTTCTTCTAATCCCTACATTACGCAGAGAATCAAAATCTTCATCAAGAGTAGACTCATCTGCTCTCTTTCACTCTGCATTTTAATACCTGCTGGTCAGGTTATCACTAATAATGTGCTGCACCTTTCTGTTAGGCAGATTCCTTGTTCTAGCCTCGATTTTTCAGTTCCCTGAAAATGAACATCACCTCTCTGTGTTATCCAAGAGGTCAGATTTCCAAACAGGAGCAACATTTCCCCCTGTATTACCCCCAAAAATGCGTTAAGACAAAGTCTCAGCAGGTTGAGGAAGTTTTTTGCCAGAAGCTTTTTGCAAATGCCACAACTGTCTCCAGCAAAAGAACAGATTTTAGGAAACCCTCACAATATTGTTCTCATCACTGTTCAGGGAGAGCAATGGATCAAATTTAAAGAACACAGAAAGGGTGGCAGCCCTTGAAATCACCCCGATTCTCTCTGTCCTGCGGGAAAAAACGCCCCCGGAGGAGAAGGGAGTTTTCACGAACAACCGCGAAGTTTCCCACCCCCGAACAGTCAGCGCTCACCCATTGCGATCAGCCACAAACACCCTCCCCAAAAATAAAAGCGGCTGAGCCTTCCTTATTTTGCCGGTAACGACCTTCAGCTTTTCAACATCAAATCGCCTTCGCAGTGGATCTCTTAGATGTTAAAAATAAAGTCGGAGGAAGATGCAAAGCAGCTCATCTTTGGCTTGATAAAAATAATTTAAAATAAAAAGTTAATGCCTTTCCCTAGGTCTTTCTATCAATACATAAGGAGAACCCGACTGCAAACTTACTCATTTTAATGCCTCAAAGCTGGTTCTCTGAGTTACTACAATTCAGAACGGGGCTGAATTCGTTGTATTTTCACTTCTCTATGAAACTCTAGAGAACGACTCGTGCGGTGCGAGTTCAAAGCAAAGCACTGCCTATAACGGTGGAATCGGAAAGAAGAAAAACAACTGTCTGACCTAAGGTAGAATGTTTTATCTGGAGTTTATTAATACCATTTAAAATATTACAGATAAAAATCAATTACATTTCATGCATTTAAAATGCAAATCTAAAATGTTCCAGCGAAGGGCTTTCCATTTCAATGTGAAATATCCAAATTATTTCAACATTACAATGAGACAATTAGTTTGCAGCACTGCAAACCGCTAATGTAGTGTCAGGAGTGTTTTATTAACATTTATCAATATTATTTTCAGGAAATACACATAGGCCAACGTTAGTTCAGTTTCACTTGGACAGTTTATTTAATACATGGGTCGTGGCAAAACCCAATTTATGAAATATAGGAGAACTCTCACTGTAACTATACCTGAACTGCCAGCAAATGCAAATAAGTACATGCTCCATTAAATTAAATGTCATTCAACATTTATCAAATATTGTTTCCTTAATTACAGTTGTATGCCTACCTAAATTAATATTCAAGCAAAACCTATATCCTGAAGTGCGATTTGATGTACTTTTCAAGGAAGGAGTCCAGAAAAAAAAAAAAGAAAAAATTAAAAAAACAGAATGCAGTGAACCAGGACTGCAACAATAATGCTTTCTCGTGACAGGAAATTAAAAAAATCAAAATTAAAAAATAAAAAAGCTCAAATGTAGTTCAATATATTTTCAAATATTTACTGGAAGTAATTTACAAGAAAAATACTATACAAAATCGTCTCCTGGACAACTGCACCTCACATCGATACAGTGGTGGGGTTATATTTAATCGTTAGCTAATCTAGAACGATTCCCCAGTTGTACAAACCTCTAGATTCAGAAGTAATTTACAAATATTTTATTTTGCTTTTTCCTTTCTATCGCCAACCCCTCAGGACTCCCATTTTTTGGCATCGGAACTACAGCTTCGTTTGAAACCCCACGGTGCTTCTTCATTTGTTTGGTGTTAAAAAATAGACGACTTTCCACCTAATTACTTTCAGCGTATTTTTCAAACGGTAATTAGACCAATGCGCTGGCAAACCGGACGAAATCTGGACTTGAGGAGTTACGGATTCGTTAAAATTAAAAAATTTTTAAAAAAATAAAATAAAGGGGCGGGGGGAGCTCCCCGTCGCTCCGGACCCGGGGAGCAGAAGGGCTCGGAGTAGTTAAAGAGATTGATGACAGTTCTGAGTCCCGGCCCAGCGCTGTGTGGGAACAACGACGGCTGCTATCGGAACTCCCCGCCGAGGGGCAGCCCCGTCCCGCCCGCCCTCCGCTCCCGGGACGCCGCCGCTGCAACGGCACTAACGGCAGAGGGAGGGGGTACGGGCCAGTTTCCAGCGGGAAAGCGAAAGAGAACGTGCTTTTTTCCGCTCTAAAGGCAACCCGAGGATGTGGAAGGTGTTTTAGGGAAGTGGTCTCGGGGCAGCCCCACGGGGGTCCACGTCCTTTGCCCAGCCTCATCTCTGCCCCGACGCAGGGTCGCCCCGTCCAGCCCGTCGGGGGCTCCGGGCGGGCAGCAGGGCTTCCGCGGGGGGGCTGAGCCGCGACGGCTACTTACGTGTCCGCGTCCCCACCGCGGGGCTGCGCGCCCGGGAGGGGGTGGTGGCGGCGGGGTGAGGGGTGGTCGCGGTCCCGCTCCCCCCCGCCTGTCACTCCAGGCCGTTGCGATGGCCGGGCTCGGGGGGCGGCAGCAGCTCCGGGGAGTGGCAGGGCGGACTGCCGGCCACGCTGTGCTCGCTGTCGGTGTCACTGCCCTTCTTGCCGCCGGGGCCGGGACCGCCTCCGCCGGGGCCGCCGGCGCCTCCGGGGCCGCTGTGGGTCTTGACGTGCTTGCTGAGGTGGTCGCTGCGCATGAAGCGCTTGTTGCAGACGGGGCAGGCGAAGCGCTTCTCGCCCGTGTGGGTCCGCAGGTGCCGCTGCAGCTCATCGGAGCGGGTGAAGCGCTTGCCGCAGAAGAGCCAGTTGCAGACGAAGGGCCGCTCGCCCGTGTGCCAGCGCAGGTGGGCCTTCAGGTGCGAGGTCTTGCCGTAGACCTTGCCGCAGCCGGGGATGTGGCAGCTGTGCAGCCCCTTGCGCCGCAGGCTGGCCCCCGCCGGCCCCAGCCGCTCGGCCTCCTGGCAGTTGGGACAGTCGCAGGTGGCTCGGCCCGAGTACCGCCGGGCGGAGGAGCGGGGCGAGGCGGCGAGCGGAGCGGCGGGGCCGCCCCCCAGCATGGAGCCCCCGGTGCCGGCCAGCGGCGAGGGGGCCGAGTCCGGGTAGGAGCCGGGCAGCACCGGCTTAAATCCGTCCATGAGGTGCTGGCCGGCGGGGCTGAGGAGGTGCGAGGAGGCGCCGCTGCTGAAGGCCGAGTGGCTCAGGCCGGA
>VZTY01009800.1:0-31172 GCA_013400935.1 Turnix velox
ACAATACACCAGGTGGGGCCTCATCTTACACTTCAGAAGGGAGATCTCTCTACTTCTGAATTTTAAACACGAACTGGCTCATAAATTATAGATTTTCTTATTTTGCTACTAATGGTAATAATTTTAGAAGCGCAAAAGTTTTAAAAATCTTATAACTATACTTAGCTAACTTTGCATACCTGTGGTTTTTCAGAGTTAGAGCCATCCCTGAAGCAACCAGCTTTAATACCCTTTTGAAACACTCTATTTTGAGACAAAGCAAACAAAAAGTAACCTACATTTGCTTGGCTTTATCAGAACAGCAGAGAGGAAGGCAAGTGGGTTTTTTTATCTCTGTATGAATTCACTGACATATTGCTAAGGGATAAAAAAGGGGGAAAAAAATCTATTTATAAAAATTGTCTCCACTCTGCATTTTGGAGGAATGTTGTTATGCCTTTCATATTTATCAGAGTAATATATATACATTAAAAATTGTAATATTTTGTAATTATTACTATATTGTAAGAATCTCAGTCTCACAGGTAACAGAGCTTGGCTGCGGCATCACTTACCAGCAGAGAAGGTGGCTCAGCTCCTCCAGCTCTGAGTCTGGTCCCAGGCAGCAGCTCAAGGCTCTGCAGGGCAACGCTGACATTCCTGCCTCTGATAAGGGAATCGCCTAGTCAAATACTTTACACAATACATGGAAATATCATCCCCCATTTCAAGTGGAAAAAAAAATACTTTAATGTTTCATCATTTTGCACAGAGAACTGAGGAACTTCCTTACCTCACTGGCTTCTGACAAGTCATGTATGAGCTGGTATCAATATAAAATGTTTTACATCCAAAGTGTATCAAGTAACAGTTTAATAAAGTGATCAATATGCAGACTTGATGTAATTTGCTTTTTCCAAATTCTCACAGAATGACTGCTCTAATGATGGTCTTTTATTGGTTTTATTCCTGCAGTTAATTGTCAGCTCTGAAAGAAGAGGAGGAGACGACTCAATTTCCTACAGGCATTTTATTGATGACCAGCTTCTTTCCTCATTTGTATGACATACTTTTTTTTTTTCTTCCACAATAAAATAAATTTTTACCCCATAAATAACAAAAATTACCCCTTATATCTCAACCCAGTCAAAATTATTTAAAATTAACTCATTCTATTTACATTCTGCAGCAAAATAGGAAACACATGTTCAAGGTCAGCAATTTCTCTCACAACAGTTGTTCTATCTCCAAAGTAAGCTTCACATTGCAAAGGCAACATTCACACATTGGAAGTCTGATAGCTTAAGATCTTGTTATTTAATGTAATAATAGGTGCAGATCCTGAAGAGTGATACATTCAGCCAAACAGAAGCTCAGCCTCACAGGGAAATGACAGTGAGCTCCTCAGCAGACTGGAAGTCACAGGTAAGAAGTAGGGGGACAACAGGATGAAATCTGTCCCAGAAGAAAGATTTGGAAAATTTAAGGAAAAATTTAAAAACCCCGCAAGGGAGTGTGGATATGTGTGCTCTTAACTGACATAAGTCCTCCTAGCTTACTACTGCAAGGCAGAAAGAATGAGCTGCATTGCACTGACAGTCAATTAGAAACAGTCTTCTAGCAATTAACCCACATTCAAGGCCATGGCAGCCTCTTCAACTCATTTCACAAGGAACAAATTGCCCACTTTTCAGTGTAATTTCAGCAGCTGTGTGCTCCAGCCAAATGCCCAAACTCCCCTCCTGGGAGCTGTTTGAAACACTAGAAAAATGGTAAGTATGACTTGCCTTGGCTACTAACTGAAACACCAGAGATTTGAACCACCAGGATAAAAACAGACCACGAGTCGAACTTAATTCCATAATTAAATGCTTTTAAAAGACTAAAACTGCAACACAACGTACTGAAACAGACCTTGTCTGTAGAACAAATAGCTCTTATCTCTCAGTGCCATTTTCTAGGGCTCCTGCTGCCCTGCCGACTGGTGAAAACATAAAGGGGCCATTATTTAAAAGTTTCCCCACGTAAGAGATGGAGCAGGATGGATTTCCCACAAATATGATCAGGACATCTAAAGTGGGTGCCTGTAAATTTTCTACTAATTGAAAAACAATACTAAATTTTACAGAGAAACTACACTTGTGGCTATAAGTGTTGATCTGAGCTACAGCTTTACTGTGCTCTGCACTAAAAAGTGGCTTATGCTTCCTACTGTGTTTATTTTGCTCTTAAAAACCTGAGATGTGTTCTGACTTAACTCCTGTTAAGATGTGGAAGTTCACAGCAGGCTAGAAGACTCAGACAGAACTGAGGTAGTTGCTTTCCCTCAAATACTCTTTCTGACAGCCATCAATTGATTATCACTTGAAGCTGAAGTTCAGCTGCTGCCACATCAACAGGACAAAATCATACAATCATAGAATGTGATGAGTTGGAAGGGACTTTCCAAGACCATCTAGTCTAAGTTCCCCCACAGTGAGCAGGTACATCTTGCACTGGATCAAGTTGCTCAGAGCCTCAGCAAGTCTGGCCTTGGATGTCGCCAGGGATGGAGCCTGTATCAGTATCTCACCACCCTCAATGTTTCGGATTTTGGAGGCTAAAGTACCTTGTTCCTCCCCCCTGATTCTGCAAAGCCATGGCCAGCTGCGGGGCTGCATATCAAAGAAATTACAAGTGAAAACTCAGATTATTAAGGCAGTGATAGTTTTACTTGACTGGATTCACTGATGCAGGTACTTCTGAATCTGAGCACAAGAGCTCAAGCAGGCAGGTAGGTTTTCCCCTGCAGGTACAACACACTATAACCTTTCTTTAATTAACACACATGACTCAGCAGGAGGTTAGCATCGACTTTTCAAAGCCATCTTTCAGTTAATTCTCAGGCAGAGAGAATAGGAGAAAAGCCCTCAAACAACTGTGTAGAGAATAAAAATATTCAATTAAATATGACAAACTTCACACTTACACAGACTGGAGACCAGCATATCAAACACAATAAATAAAACACCAGTAAAAAAGTTCAACAGTTATAAAGTTAACCAGAAAGTTCGAACAGTGTAAATATTTCACAGTAAGAAAAATAACCAATCATTTCTTTTCAAGTATCAAAGGACTGTTGTTGAATGATACCATTTAAACCATGTTATTGCACAACAGACAGAGAATACAATTACAACCTCTGGGACCTAAGATGTCTCCTCAAACCTTTATGTTTTCAAGGACCAATTTATATCAACTGCTGCTTGTGCATATATTAAGATAATCAGCGTTTGCTCATTAATCTGTTTCTTAATTTGAGCCTCACATTTAAAGCATTTCAATTCCAATTTATATTGCTTAACAGAAACATCTATTTAAGGCTAGCCTAGGCCTTGGATAATTTAAAGAATAGTTAACCAGCAGTTAAGAAGGGGAACTGGCCCAGTGCAAGGAACTCCCTTAGCTTTGACACCTTTAGCCCATTCCATGTTGTAGCTTCCTCACCTCAGCACTGTCTTACAAGTTTCTATAATTAAATAAATAATAATTTTTAGAAACCCAACTCCAGTAGGCACAAATATTCACTTACCATTACAATGGAAGTCCTATTATTAAATAAATTTAATTGCAGCTAAAACAATGTTACTCCCTAGCCTTTCCATCACTGCAAGTCTCACATCACAGCATATTTAGGAAGATCAGCAACATCACCTTTCTCTCTGTATTTGCATTTTTTAGTGCACTGGGCACACCTGTGTCCTCAAGTTTAGCACTTTTCCAAGAATGAAAACTTTCCTAACACAACATACAGTTGATTACACGAGGTAAGGGTTTCTCTTACTCCAAACAGGATTATTTGTAACAAATTATTCAAGTCAGAAACAAATAAAAATACCCTTAGAAGTATCCTATAGAGCAGCTGTCCTGAGCAAGACAGATTTTACTCATTTCCCTCCTCTTACTTTGTCACTCAAGCAATTAATTTTGCATCAAGGTGTGCCCTCATCTGGTTCAAAACATCAGAATTTCTAACTTTATGCAAACACTGAAATGAGCCACAGCATTTGGATTATCAACTCCATGTCCAGGAAAAAGTGGAGGGATTAAAAAAAACAAAGAATGACTTCTTTACACATTCAGTAGTTTTTGGTTTGGAAAAGTCAACATAGTTCCCTAAGATTATAGCTGTCACCGCTACTGGTTTGCCCTTAAAAGTGAGAACTATGGTATTTATGTTCATGCTATTTTAAAAAAAATGATGCCATTATTTAAGAAACAAACTAACAAAATTAAAAGTAATCAGCAAACCTATGTCTGATTGTCAGTACTGAAATGCATTTGCCCAGCAAATTACTCTTGAGAGTATTTGAACATTTGATGCGTTGAGTTTCACAGTTGAACTGGCACATGCTAAATGGGAAGGAGATTTCTAGACAGTTCTCTTGGTTACCAACCTGAAATTTCATTTTTCACACAGAGTAAGGTTTAAAAGAATACCAAGAATTTGCCACTTCCCCCACAAACCAGCAGGAATTCTGAGAAACCTCAAAGCAGCAGAATCCAGGTGTGGAGACAAGTGCCAACCACTGGCCTATCCCGCCAAATAATTTCTTCCCCTCATAAATCGTAAGAATTAACAAAATTCTCACACCTCCTTAGGCCTGGTCAGTAGTAGTGATGGTAACTGATTGTTACATGGCTTTTGACTAAACCACTGAGGTATATTTCCAGCTCAAGGATGCTTTGCTACCAGTCACACAAAGGGCATAACTAAAAACTCAACCCTCGGGTCAGTATAGTTCTTGTTTCAAATCTCAGCCAAGTTGGCATAGCTGATCTTGTAAATCAAAGGTTGCAATTCAGGAGAATACTGGCACTTGTTGATATAACCAGGTAAGTTTTGCTCGTCTCAGACCCTGTCTGCTTTTGTCAGTACCTCCCTAACTACTGTCTGCACCAGTACTTGCCAAGAGAGATGAGGTTCAGCAGAAGACAGCTGCCTGTAGAGACAAAAATCTCAGTGCTCCACAGAAAGGAGTGCAACATGATGGTGGTGGTATCTTGGAACATCTTCTCACCCCACAATTAACTCTACGCGCAGAGAAATAACCCTGTAAGCAGGGGAATTAAGTTCGCCACCAATAGCCAAAGCATTACAGCCAGGTTAGATGAGCAGGAGCATAAGTCTAAAATAAAAAACAAAATACCATAAAGCTTATAAATTTTCTATTTAGAGAGAAGATAAAACAACAAATAGAACACTAAGAAACAGCAAGGAACAAACAAAATAATTGCAGCTATCTGTACTGATTTATTCAAGCTTGCAAGGCTAGAAATTCAAATCAGCCAAATAAAGTGCTTACTCCCTTTACAATTAAACTAATTCCTGCATTCCTTCACTAAAAGCAATTATAAGAACAAAAGAACAGAAGATCCCTATGTCATGCCCGGGGAGAAGAGGCATTTCAAAACCACAGACTGGCAAAAGATTGTTTTATGAGTACTGTTTATCTCTAAGGCTGCAACTTGTATGAATATCCAAGTTACAAAACACCAAGTTGAAAAGACAAAACAAGAGGAGGAGCGAAACAAACAAAGCAATGAAGGAGTTTGTCCATAGGTAATCACACAGCCAGGGGCTTAAGAGAACCTTGGACACATTCATAAACTTGCACAGGAAAAAAACCTTTATGTATAAAAAATATACACATACACACACATATGTATGCATGAGAAACCCTAAACAGGAATTCAAACAGATGACAGAAGATGTAAATCTCCTGGCTTCCAGCTTTCTCATTCTACCAGCCACTGAAATGTGTCAGAGAGGGCAACAAAACACACCTGAAATGGTTCACACAAACCCAAGCACACAACTTGAAAAAGACCCAATCATTCAGGTGAACTAAACAAGTTTATTTTTCTGCAGCAGAGAGTGCAGGTTCAGAAATTAAAGGCTTAAAAGTAAGCCACTAGTGCAAAATGTTGCAAAGGCTGTTCTCTATCAAGTGGTTTTCTAGAAAGCCACCTGTTCTTGACAAAATATCGAAGTGAACTGGGTTTTCCTCCCTCCAAAAACAGACACTGACCTTTGGTGCCCTGTATTACAGCATTAACACTGTCAATGTTACGCAATTGAGAACTCACTTTCCACCAAAGTGGTATTCTGAAGGTTACAATAATAATACAGCCTCCAAAACACAGATCAGATTTTCTAGCTCAAGCTAGATTTCGGGGGTGGTTACCAGGAGGAGACACGAAACAAGTCAGTTACATTTCAGACACATTTCTTCTGTGTCAGCCACTACTCTGCACAACTGCACAGCAAAAAGCTGGGCACCTTCATCATCCTCCTTTAACTCCTACACCTAGTTAATTCTTTTCTTGTTCCCTGACAGTCAGAGCTAAAAAACCCTTAGAGTTCTCAGATGTTTAATATTAAGCTTCACTTCAGCAAATCAGATAACCTACCGACTGGTGCAGCTCTTGTTAAGTTGGAAGCAGGAGGATCCCTCTCTGGGGGACAGGAGTCACAGAAGTCTGAACAGACTGGGCAGATCAGGTTCCCAACGTGTATCCAGCTGTTCATCTGAATGCTTATGGTTAACACCTGACCTGAGCGGCTGCACAAGTACGCTGTGTCCTTCACCCAAACATGCAGCCCTTGTGGAGAACAAGAAACCTTCAAATAAAATAAAGACAAGTATCTCTATTAGACTCAGCAGAAATACGTTTTGAGATTTGGAGGTTCTTTCAATAAGTTAATCCCACATTCAGGAAGCAGCTGGTAGCACAGTGTAGACTAACTGGAAGAGTTTTGATGCACTCAGAGCAGCTGAATGCATTAAAGTATTGCTTATAAATATGTAAAGGTGAGTGCCAGGAGGATTGGAGCTAGGCTCTTCTCAGTGACCTCCAATGATAGGACAAGGGGAAATGGGTGCAAGCTGGAACACAGGAGGTTCCACAGAAATAGGAGAAGAAACTTCTTCAGGATGAGACTGCTGAGAGAGGGTGTGGGGTCTCCTTCTCTGGAGACATTCAAACCCATCCTGGACACCTTCCTGTCTGACCTGGTCTAGGTGTTCCTGCTCTGGCAGGGGGATTGGACTCGATGACCTCTTGAAGTCCTTTCCAATCCTTGATATTCTGTGACTGTACTCTTTTGGTGCAATTACCCAGATCGTCAAGTGAGAATGAGTAAAATTTGGCTTCTAATTACTGGTTCCTTAGAGCTGTACTGTTGTAGAAAGTGAAAACTTTAAGTGAAGTAATCCTAAAGAGGAGGGGGAAGTGAAAAAATAAGTGACATGCATGCCATGCTTTCCATCTTTAAAATATTAGGGTGACTAATTTAGGCTTCAAAACCACAGGATTCCTACATAAATATTCCTAGTCAGTTGTGGAGAAATTCCCACGGGGATAACAAAGATGAAGTCCCCAGCAGTAAGCTTGGAAGTAACACACCAGTCATCCCAGTAGCTACATGCTGAATTTGATGCATGATCTGAACAGGTTTATGGTCAGAAGATGTTTATTTTCAAAGCATATCACATAATCTAGTGCTTTAAAGCAGAGATCATGTGCACTGTCTGATGCAAAGTTCTAAAAGCTCTAACAAGCAGCCCATCTCTTATGTCTGACTTTTTCATCTAGTGTGACTTAAAATAAAGAGAAAGCCCCATTCATATACTTACCTGGTAACATCCACTACCCCAGTCAGGGTAACTGAGTTTCCTCCTGCACTGTTCCATGACAAAAGCAGATTTCTGAATAAGACATACAGAGTTTGGTCCGTATTTCTCTGCACCATAGTTTTTGGTAGGATCTAAAGTAGAAAAAGTAGTTTGGGAATTATACTGTCTTGAATATAACGTGGGAAGAAACTCCAGATTTAAGAACTAGAACTATGTGGATATGTTTGCCCCAAGGCTGTGATTGCCGGCTTGAGGGCATTTGCTTTGAGACAGCTGCACAGACAGGTAATATCCTACAGCATTCTGGAGCTCCACAACATTGAAAGTCCATGCCCTAAGGGCATACCATAAGGGAGAAGCCCTTTCTCTTGTATTATTTGGGGTTAATTTCTGTTCAGCTCTTATGAGGTTCTTGTATTAGATGTGACTTAGATGTACAAGTTAGCTCTGCTTCTCACCCCATGTGGTTTAAGCACAGCTTGTACCATAAAACTAATTTCATGTCCAGTTAGTTTGGATAGATAGCAAGCCTATTGCAGATTAACAAACATTCTGAAGTTTTACTGACCTGGTTGGTTTTCAGTTATTCTACAGTCTGAGCTGCGCTGAAATTCACCACTCAAATGCCAACTAAATTCTTGACTAAAGGGACAGTAGTCAGCAATTTCTACTGAGCCACCATAATAAGGCAATTCCTCTGCTGGTACTTCACTAAGATTGTCAAAATACTGCAAAACAGAAGAGGCAGTGAAGCAGTTTGTGCACAGACAAGTGTACAACTGGTTTTTAAATAGAACCAATCACAACATCTCTAAGAACATCAGCCATTACTACTGAGGTATGCTAAAAACAGCAACCCTTGAATAAGTTGAGCCAGAATTTAAGAACACTGAAATAATGCAAAGATTCATGTTTGCATATATTGCTCCCTGTCCTCTTCCCACTTTGCAAGTCTCCCCACTGGGAAGACTCCCTGTCTTCCCACTTTGCAATCAGCATTCTCTGGGATGAAAAATAGCAAAAATTTCTTAGTTTCTGATATTTGTTTAGATGGCCAAGCAACATCCTTAATGTTTTAAGATCACAAGGCCTTTTTTCAGCCTCTTGACTCTTTATAATAAAAGAGGCAGACATTTTTCCACAGTATCTACTCACAGCTACTAGTTCAGAAGAAAAAAATAAAAATGAAACACAAATCACGTGTAATCATCTAGTTGCAAAGCACAAGAACAAAAGTACTTTGTTATTGAGTAAAACAGCTATACCTGATATTCCTGAGGTAACTGCTTTGGAAACTTCTGCAAGTTGCACACTGCTACTGCTCTTTGGTCCTGCCTGCAGGTTAACTGCAAAGGATTACTCCTCAAAGTGTCGCAGTATGGACTAATTAATTGCCTCCTCAAAAACGTAAAAAAAAAAAAAGAAAATAAAAATCACATTAGATCACTTCTGGTTTTCAGAATTTAACCAAGCAATCTGTAAAGATGGGCTGTTCCCATTCTCCCCAACACTTGGCCATTTGCACAGAGCAGCACAGACTTCTCTGGAGACTAATTACGCTTATTTGTCTTGTTATGACCTTTCTGATTTAGAGAATATCAAGCCAGCAAAATTTCATTCACATATTTATCAACATTGATTTGTAAACTATAAAGAAAAAAAAAAAACTTAGAAGCAAAAGAGGACAGCTATGCAGCCATATCCTAGAAATTTATGAGTATTGTAACAAACATGGAAGGCTTTGTTTTGAAGATGGCTATCATCTCCTTCTATTGCTTGAAGTACAAACCAGTAATGTAAAATGATACTGCAAGTATTTCCAATTAGAAGGGGCAAAATAAGAAAGCAAACACTTTCAGCTTTAGTCCCCCTTTGCCCCCAGCTAAAGCTAAGCCCTCTTACAGAGTGAAAGCATTCTACACCCTGAGAGTTTGGCTCTGTATTTACTGCATGGGATTCCTTTGCTCTTAATAAATTTGATGTGTTCCTTTTCAGGTCCATTCTGAAGGTACTTAAGACAGTAATCCTTATTAATCTGTGTCTACCTTTACTTTAACTGAGTTGCATCTTGAAGGACAAACATAAAAAAAAGAGTCAGAGTTAACTCTTTAATTTTTAAAAAGAGAGCATTCTTACTTTTGTCTTTTTTGGTCAATCCAGAATTTGCAGCTCTTCATTACAAAGTCACAGCCTTTATTGCGTCCCCAATCCAATTTCTCAGCCATGCTGTAATTAGCTTTATACCAGCTGTAAAGGTATTTTGAAATGAGAATATAGCTACTTCAAAAATTCATGTTCCAATTAACAAGACATCAGTTCAAAGAACTTGATGCTGTGCCTTGAGGTTTTCAAATGAAGGAAAAGGGAAGTTGCATCCTTTTCTTCTTGCAACAAAACATATTACAATTCTGCTACTTTTCAAGTCACAATGAACTAAAATAAAATTTCTTTGCTTGTTTTTTTAACAGCAACGAATTGTGATGTGCAAAGATACATTGCACACAGAAAGATGAAATTTTAGACCACTTCACTTTTCCTGAGGAGCTGAGAAAATATGTACTGCATGCAAAGATACACAGTAAGAAAAAAGTAAACAGACATTACAAATAGTACTAAGCATTGAAATGCATGCTTTTTTAAGGTGACATTAAGAATGAGTTTTGAAGTATCTGAAGAAATATTAATAGTCTAGATATAATTCTTTGTCTACTGCAACAGTAGTGATGCCAATTATCTACTGTGCATACACAAGCACAACACACCCATTTCAAATAAAATAAAGTATAATGAAAAACAAACATAATTAAACCAAAACTACTTCATTCTAATGAATTCTTACCCTGTGTCTTCCATCAGTGCTAAGGTGATCCTGGAAAAGACTCGATTCTGTGTATGGGATCCAGTCATTGCTTCATTCTGAAAGTAACAGTTACTATCAGCAAGCCACTAAAAATCATTCTTCTATGAAAATGCTTCCTATGAAAACAGCATTTTTTGGTCCAGTTCTTCATACTATTGACAATCAAATCCCAATCGCTTTCACAAGTGGGATGAAAGATACAACCTTCTTTCCTCCCCTTGCTTCCCATGGAGCTTCCTTCCCCAGCTCAACAAAGCTTCAGAATTCTAGATGCCAGAAACCTCATTAGAAATTCCAACTAATCCTTATTCATGGCCAATACACATGAATAAAGATGAAGTGAAGATATAAGATAATGAAGAGACAGAACCATCAAATACTTTGTGTATAAGAGGCAGTGGGTGACAAAGTTGAATCAACTCAAAGGAATACTCCCTTTCCCTTTTCTCAAAAGGGTAAGTGGCAAACAAAGAGATACTTAGTTTTCCGTAACCAGCTTATCTCAAACTCATACTCTCAAATTTAGCAATAAGGCAAAAAGATAAATCTATCTAGAAACTGGCCATTTAAGTATTGCGGTTTAGTATTATTTGTGTTTTATTTCAGTGAGAGTTGACACATCTGCATTTTCAACGTTCAAATAAAGCTAAAAATAAAGGCAGACACTCTCATATCCCCTTTCAGTCCTAATATCAGGACTAACCTCCAACAGTCTCTTCTCCCAGTGGTTGAGCTCAGTACCCATGCCTCCTTGATTTTCAAGCTCCATTCCCTCCAGAACTGGACAATCAAAATGTTTCCGAGCTTCTTCCTAGAAAGACAAGACAACTCTCAAATTCCAACACAACTCTCAAAACCTGGAGATGGATACACATATGCAGTCCTCTTCTTCAAGAATTATCTTTTTTAAAGTATATCAGCATTTATTTTTCTCTCATCTTCTTTTCCTGCAATTGCAAAACACTTCTCCTACACAGAGAGGCTGACTAAGCCTGGAAGTACCCTGACAGAAAACCTAACAATCTGCCTATTTATCTCCTGGAAATAAAACATGGAAGTTCAAAAGAATAAAACAGCATTGAAATTTACACACACACACAAAAGACCATATAGAAAAACAAGAAGAAACCCAAACACATGTAGGAGCACTACAATCCTGCTTCTGCCAAATGTTCCAGAGAAAAAGCACTTTTCTATAAGGAACCCATGTCATTAGTAGTTTTACACAGGAAAGTTTTCTGCAAAATATCTCAAAAATTTTAAGAGACCTCATGTCAATGTGATGACCTTTGGCAGAGTAGCACTACCCAGGAGCACCAATGAATATTTTGATCAGCCCAGACATTTTCAGAACAGAGGTAGTTAAAACAAGTTTACCCCATATGCTGTGTTACATTTAAAACAATCATATTTGTAGACAAATATGATTAGCCCTGTAACTTATTTCCAATCCCTGTTTGTTACACTTAAGCCTATGTTCTGTTGGGGGCAGGAAGAAGAACCAGAGGAGGGGGGAGCAAAAAAGATTTCCAAGAAAACTTGAGGACTTCCTTTTTAAAAATTATAAAATGTTCACTGTGTAATTTTGTACTTGATAAAATCAGAAAAACATTAAAAACATTAAAACAATGCTTTTAAAGGGAAAAGAAAAAACTACTATAAACGGATACGTTAGAAAACAGTGACAAAGCTACCTGTAAAGGCAACAGGAATACCTGGTGTCTAAATCTGATGGAAAACATCTAAGAATAGGATTAAGAAACCTATTTCCCATCAATTTTGCTTAGCCTTTTTATAACTTACACTCTAATCCCATCACTTCTCTTCCTATGTACCATTTATACATTTCATAGAATCACAGAATGGTTTGGGTTGGAAGGGACCTTAAAGATCATCTAGTCCCAACCTCCCTGCCACAGGCAGTGACACCTCCCACTACACCAGGTTGCTCAGTGCCTCATCCAGTCTGGCCTTAAACACTTCCAGGGAGGAGGCATCCACATCCTCTCTAAGCAATCTGTTCCAGTGTTTCATCACACTCAAGACAAATAATCCAGCCTAAATCTCTCCTCTTCCAATTTACATCCATTATTTCTAGTCCTTCCATCACATATCCTATTAAGAAGTCCCAGCCCTGCCTTTCTACAGGCTCCCTTCAGGTATTGTTTTCATACTACCTGACATTTCACACTTGATTTTGGATACACCCTTCTCTATTTATTCTTTTAATTACTAAGTCTTTGGGCCATACTTTTAGCGAAAAAAGATAATCAGTGTTAGGCTATTACTTCTTAAAGACCAAGAAGTATTTATAGTTTAGGAATGTGATGGCAACCTTGGCATACAAATCACAAGAACTGAAATTAATGCACACTTACAACTACACGAGGTGTCACCAGAAGATAGACGGTATGGCGCAGCATTTTGCCACCACGTATGTCCCACAACCTCACAGCGTTATGGACCACTTTATTGCTCCACTGGTACAAACCTAGACTGTAAGAAGAATGTTTTGGTTACAAATCACTCCCACAGCTACACACAACCGTGCAAAGCTTAATCTCTGTAAAAAACAGAATCATTAATAATACTTTCTTGTGTTTTCTGAGGTTTATATTTATTATGCGACATTTTTTCTTTGTAAGACATACATTCATTATACACACAATTCTGATTTAATAAGCCTAAGTGTGATCACTAAAAAGATTATTACTGTATCAAGTTATATTTTATATAGTTTCATGAAATGTAAGGAATGAAATAAAAATCTTCAGTATTGCTATTATAAAAATGATAGTGAACAAACCCAAAAGCTCTCTACCCTTCCACCTCAGAATAACCCCTTGGAGAATATTTCTCCAGTATCAATTAAATGAAGAAAAAAAATGCAAACCATTCAATCAATAAGAAGTCAGAAAAATCACACAGCAGACTACATGCTTTTTCAGTTCTGCATGACTACAAACCTTGAATTACATATTTCTTAAAAATGAACTGCACTGAACTATAGAAAAATACAAGTCTCAATTTAGTTCAGCAAAAATTGAAATTTAAGCAATTAAGTTCAAGCCTCTCAATAAATGGTCTTAGTTTGTAATATGGGTAGATAATATTATACATTTACATTAATGCCAATGTAAAGAAAGACTAAAAAAAACTCATCACACATCAATGTTTCAACAAAAGTCAAATCATTCTAACAATGGAATCAAGCTGTATTTTCAAAAGCTAAGAATACATTCCAATAAGGCAAGTTGAAAACATCCTTCAGTGGAAGCACTGAGAAGGACAAAAATGTAGAGTACCTTTCATTAAAAGAAGGGAGTCCATCTGCATATCTTGCTGTCAAAGGTTTTCCATCATCATCACGGTAAAAGGCGAACAATCCAGCAGAGAAACCCTTCAAGTTAAAAACAAAGCACATGGAAACCTTTGCTATGACATCCCCACACAAAGTCAAAAGCCACAAGAAAGTTACCACTCACACAACAGACACACTGCAAGCACTTCAAGGCATTCACAACACGAAGTAAAGACGGCCAAGCAAGAAATTACAACCACCAAACGTCCTTCTCTTGCAACAAGTTGGAGGTACATGAGGAAGCAGGTACAAGTTTCAAGGAAATACGTTTTATAACATTAACCCTTACCAGTGCATGGATAATCTCATGTTTCACTGTAGACAACATGCCAACAAACTCCTGAGCTTGTGTGGAAATCATATTCGGACACAAGTTTGCATATCCCGCTATTGGCCTGGAAGAGAGTTTTAAAATTATATTGTTTCTGGTGAATTACTACAAATTCAAGTAATATCCACCTGAAGAGGTAGAATATTAAAGAGGAAAGGGAGACTAGCGCAAAAATCTTCTTCAGAGTACTGTCAATAGAGAATAGCTGTTATCCACACAGAGATTAGTTTGCTGTTGAGATGAGAAGCTCTATGTTCTGTATTCTCCCCAAGTGTTAATGACAGAAGCACAGGAGCCTGAATTTTATGTTAAACATTACACAGTTACAAGTTGGCTGCTACAACGACTTCAACCAAACCAGAAACAAAAGCCACATAAGCAGGGCCCATTTGCCATCTCCTTTAAATCTGGGAAAGTATCAGGTTTACTTCAACAGAAGCAGGATCTTGAGAGAAAGTTGAGGCAGTAAAAGTAGAGGATTAGCTTTGACTCAAATGCCAAATGGCTCAGCTTTGCAAATTATTTGACTGTTCTGAGGTTTTACATGAAGGCAGTGCTTTAGTCCAGTAACGACTTCTAGTTCACTATACAGAACAGCACAGGCAAGCAATTATACTCCACATATGAACAATTAAAATAACCTGAAAGTTAAATTTCAAAAGACAGTGTAGCAGAGCAAATACTTGCCTGTCCATTTCAGCTTCCAGCTGGCAGTAGGCTGCATAGGCGATGATATTTTCGTGGCCACACCTTTCAGTGGTGAGAGCACTGACATAAAGTACAAAGTCAGCATCACGCACCCCTTCTTGGTCAGGTAAGCCTGCGGGTCTGCAGTGCCACTCACTCCCATTGCACACCCTGCATTGCTTTGACAATGTTCAAAGGGAATAATTAAAATACATCAGCTACTGCAGAAATTTTACATTACAGAATCACAGAATGGTTTGGGTTGGAAGGGACCTAAAAGATCATCTAGTTCCAATCCCCCTTCCACAGGCAGGGGCACTTCCCACTAGACCAGGTTGCTCAATGCCTCATCCAGCCTGGCCTTAAACACTTCCTGGGAGGGGGCATCCACAGCCTCTCTGGACAGCCTGTTCCACTGTCTCACCACCCTCACAGTAAAGAACTTCTTTCTTCTGTCCAGCAGAAATCTCCTTCTTTTAATTTGCATCCATTACTCTTAGTTCTCCCATTCTGTACCATATTAAATTCAACTAACTTGAAGCTAAGAATAAACCCCTTTGGAAGATGAAGGCTGCAAACAAAATCAGAGTCAAGCTATTGGAATTAAAAAAAAACATCTGCCTAGCTAGATATCCCAAAATCAACACTCTTAATTTCCTGTAAGTTAAAAAAAATGGCTTAAAATAGTAACATAAGCTGCAATTGGATTTCACATGTAAGGCGGCACTTTTTTTTTTTTAATACCACAGTTGAAGCTTCACGCTAACAGAAAGAAATTATATTCTACGGTTTAACCAAAAATTCATGCAAGAAAATGAGTTAGAAGCATAAGCATTTCCTGTACTGCTCTCCTGGTTCGGTGCACAACCTCTTCAAATAAAGTCTTGGAAAAAAATCAAAACTTACTATTAATTCTGTTAAATTCTGACTCATTGACTATCGAGAATAACGAATTGATTAGCTGTAATTTAACAGGCTTTGTATCTCATCCTCTCTGTTCATTATTATACAGGCTTAGAGCACAGCAAACAATCCAGTTTTCTTTGATTTTCTGGTTCAACTAAAATTGTTCTATTTTGCTACTCAGAATGAAAGAGTTCTAGCAAACAGGTCACCAACAGCAATATTAACTTTTTCGGTAGTTTCCACAACCAACAATACTTCAAAAGTCAAGAAGCACTTGCATGGCTTAGCATACCTGGAGGTGTTTCTCAGGAACTACAATTGGCCCACATCGTGTATGGTGTGCACAGGCTCCTAGGCAGTACCTGTGAGGGTCAGCTTTCCTCCTCAAATACTGGTTTGTTGCACACTGCCTTTAATCAAACATGAAAGACAGTCAGTACTGGCTTATAATCAAAAACAATCCATAGAAGAGTCTTACAGCACCCAACAATGCTGCAATACAGGTATTTAATGTAACTTCCACACTAAGAGCTGTTAATAACCCTGCTTTGTAAGATATAAAGCTTCCACTAAACCACGTAACTCAGCACATTTACCTTTCTCTTTAGGGATTTGCAATTCAATATCTTCCTTGAACAGCCTGTTCTAATGTTTGACAACCCTTTCTCCAAAGAAATCTTTCCTAATATCTAATGTAAACTTAATGGTTTCCCAATACACATCTTAAACCCTCAGGTTTAGATGCCTAAATAATGGGCATGCAGACCCTTTAACATCTCTGACACAACAAACTTGGATGTTGACCATAGAAGACAAGCAAATCTGTACGTTCTTCCTAAATAACACCTTCAGATACCAGTGGGACAGACGGTTCACTGTTCTGATACAGGAAAGCATTTCTTACACATTAGAGTCTATACAACACAATGTTAAGTACTAAATACAGAAAGCTATTTTCAACAAACTTTCACATACCTGCTTAGCAATATAGTAGTTGAAGATTTGCGCACTTGAAATGTCTTCTCTAAATAAGATATAGCTTGTGGGAAAAGTTTGTGCTAAATAGAACAGACATAAAAGTCACCCAGTAGCAGAGCAGACATCTCTCACAGGCACTAACTACCCAGTGACATACCCAGTCTGCCATATGCAGTAGTATAGCATAGAGCAAAAAACCAGACTTCCTAGGAATTTTAACTGTTATCACAGAATATCAGAGATTGGAAGGGACTTCAAGAGATCATCTAGTCCAATCCCCCTGCCAGAGCAGGAACTCCTAGATCAGGTCACATAGGAACTCGTGCGGATGGGTTATGAATGTCTCAAGGGGAGACACCACAACCTCTCAGGGCAGTTCCAGTGTTCTGTTACCCTCACTGTGAAAAAGTTTTTTCTTACAATTCTGTGGAACCTTCTATGTTCCAGCATGTACCCATTTCCCCTTATCCTATCATTGGAGGTCACTGAGAAGAGCTTGGGTCCATCCTCCTGACACTCACCTTTTACATAGTTATACTTGGCAAATATTTGGTGAATATTTTGTTCCATTATCCCCATATATTGTTATTGGAACAGCAAGTGAAGGGAGTCAGTACTAACTTGACCAGACACCTTTAAAGAGGCTGAATTCATTTCAGTCCTGGACTTATTGGTCACTGGGAACGGTCCATCAGAAATTTCTAGTAGCTCCTGTCTTTCTACAATCCTAAAGCACTGTCTTTCACTCCTTACTTGCACAGCATCTCAGAAGGAGCCAGGAGAGATATTTAAAATACTCTTTCTGATGACAGTAAAACCTTTAAAAAACTATGCACGCATTGCTCACTGAAACCTCTACAATAGTAGGCGATAGCAACCACCTGTCAAACAACATTCAAGAACACTGGAAGTATTTGGAACGGAGGCATAATCTGCAAGAAAAGCCTTGACTTCCCTGACCGGAGGATACAAATTGGCTGGTATTCAAAGCCTCTAATTAAAGGCTTTGAACCAGCAAAGCCTTGACTTCATCCACATAATAAAGTAGGCACAAAAAGAAAGAAGCAAATACCACATACCTTTATATGGTGCCTCTTCTCCGGTAGCAAACTACATTTAAAACACAAGAAAACAAACAAGCTGGAGTTAACAGGATTTACATTCACCGATGCTAAGAAAAATCGCCACTTTGTACTCACTCGTCGACACTTCTGTCGTACATAGTCTTGATCCTTAGCTGTTGTCCCACGTTTCTCTTCAAGACATGATTTTCCTTCAGAGGAACTCGATAGACGACCTGCCAGGGAGAGGAGGGAGCCGCCGAATGAGGCGCCTGACCCGCAGCTGGGACAGGGAGCGCTCCCAAGCCCTTCTCTGCTGCCCGTTTCGCCAGGAGCATTTTTTTGTCTGTTTTTCAAGCAAAAAAAACCTTCCCGCCCTTCTCCTCACGCCCCACCGATCAGACACCAAATACCCCGGGGACGGGCATCACCCCACCCAACCGGGCCCGGGGCAGTCGTGAGGAGACGAACCGGCGCTCCCTTCACAGACCCCTCCACGCCCCACGCCTAAGGTCGCCTCACCTCCTCGCCGCTGGGCACGCGGTGGTGACAGGAGGAGGAAGAGGAAGGAGAAAGAAGCAGCAGGGCGGCGGTAAAAGCGGCGAGCAGCAGCCGGCAACAGCGGAAGTAAAGACACGAGAGCCAGCCACCCGGCTCGGCGGCCATCTTCGACTGCCCGGCCGCCGCGTCACCCTCCATTGCGGCCCCAACCAATGGACGAGCGGGGCAGAGGGCGGGGCGGCGGCGGCGGCCGCTGCTGATTGGGTGCGGCTCAGGGCGGGATGGGCCGGGAGGGAGCTGCAGTGCGATAGAGGGACATCGGCCTGTGGCGGGTTGGGCTGCCGGGGACCTTAAAGATCATCCCGTCCCAACCACCCGCCATGGGCAGGGACATCTCCAGCTCATCCAACACCCTCAAAGCCCCATCCAGCCCGGTCTTGAACATCTCCAGGGATGGGGCATCCACAGCTTCTCTGGGCAGCCAGTGTCACGCCGCCCTCAGGGGAAAGAATTTCCTCCTAACAACTAATGTAAATCTTTCAGTTTAAAACTGTTACCTCTCATCTTAGGCTAGATTTTCTGATATAGGTCCTCCCCTCTTCTGTAGCCCTTCAGGTGCTGAAAAAGGGTCTATGGCCCTCCCATCTCCAGCCTTCTGAAGAAGCTTTGGCTTAGACATGGCTGAGACATCACAGGTCTCTCACCTTGACTGGGATGTGAAATAAAGCAGTGTTTCACATCTTCTTTTGGAAACAAGAAAGCAAACGAACATAATGTATGGACCAAAATCTATTATTCATAGAATGCAATGATTTGGAAGGGACCATCAATGGTCATGTATCCAGTCCCCCCTGCAGTGAGCAGGGACATCCTGCACAAGATCAAGTTGCTCAGTCTCATCAAGCCTGGCCTTGAATGTCTACAGGGATGGAGCTAGATGACTAACTCAGCTATTGTTCTGTGATTCTGTTTGCTGTGCCCCTCTGCAAATGAAAGAACTCAGTAATAGCCCAGCTCTTTGAAACTACTTTTATTGAAACTACATTATATATGGCTTTTGCCTGGCAGCTGTAAGAGTATCACTGAAATGGAGTGTACAGCTTGCAAAGGTGTACGCACCCTTATTTGCTTGTTATCAAGAACTTGTAACACAGTTCAAATGGTTTAAAGGCAGTAACCGAGTTATGCCCCTGTAGATTCTCTGCAAACTGATAATTCTACAGAAGTGTTTTGGTGCTGAGCAGTAGAAAGTAAAAGTCCCTGTTTACCATCCTGAAAATGCCAGAAGCAATGACATTGTAAATGAAATCTGGATGTACAGAAGGCAGGAGACAATAGAAAATGCCTCTAATAGATGATTATGAATATAGAAATTTATACCTAGAAAATAAAGTATACAACATACAGGAGGTGTGAAACAATGAACTCAAGTGTGTACTGGCTATTTTTCTCCAGGACTCTGAGCACCAACAACAGCAAGCAGATGCCCAAGAATGACTGACAACTCCGCTGGCAAGAGATTATTCCTCCAACATGGAGTATTTTTAAAATAAATCCTCACAGACAGGCAGCAGCTTGATGTTTTATGGTGGTAACTGGAAGCAGGAACATGCATGGATGCATCACCCACCCCACACCTCTCTACTACAGGCCACTGGTCCAGCACAGCAGCTCCCTCCCCTGCTCATCCCCTCTACCTCACATGGGAAGAGGTCTGGGCTGTCCTCGCAGTCCTTCCCTATACCCCCACGTAATCGAGTTTAAAAAGAGCATCTTCTTAAATATTTGCTTATCCTGGCCTCATGAGATTGGTAGTTTGAAGACATCTTTAAACATACAGATAGAAAGATCACTAAGTTTAAGAAAAATAGATGGTAACAAGAATCAAGAACTGCCCCTATTAATTCCCCCCAGGTAAAAGGCACTGAAGTTTTACAAACTACTAAGAACATTCTATTTTCTGAAGGTAATAAGGTATTCAGGATAAGCCTGAATATCATTAAATATGACAAACATTTTTGGAAAATTCACATCATCAACCACGCTGTCGTACAGGTCAGTAGGATCTGCTGGGTCTTTCGGTGGTGGTGTGATGAGGCCTTTGCTCCCCACACAGTACTGCCCGGTGAGGACACGAGCCAGGTACATGTATCTTCTGCCATTCATATCAGGTCTGGCATAAGTATTATGAGCAGAATAACTTGCATCAACAGCAAAGTACGTTCCATTTCCAATGACTGCAGCTGTTTGGAAAGACATTTTCAAATAGTTAGTTTTCTTATTCCTGCAGGAATCTCTTAAGCCCCTCTTCCTTCCCCTCCCCCCCCCTTTTTTTTAACTCTGCAGAAATTAAACAGAAAAGTCTAACAATAACCTTTGTACCATCAAATATGAATCCACTTAGATGCCAGACACATAATATCGACACCCATGTCTTGTCTGACCATTCCTATTGGGGAAAAAGGTTTCCTCTCTGCTTAGCCTTGTTGTTTACCCTGCAAACCATCAAACTGCAAACCTTCAGAGCCTTTTCAACTCAAAATTACTATAAAGTTTTCTAGTTACAGTCTGTCTGATTGATTGCTTTGTCCTTATCTTTGGAGACAACAAGAGAAGCATCAGCACCTCTTCTTTTGCCTAAGAGAGGAGATTCAGCAGGTCGTGATTGCTGTCTCAGCTGAGGATGCTGAACAGCAGTCCTTATTCCTTTCCATAGCCTGATCACACAAAACATTTTTCAAAAGCCTCCCAGGCTTGATTTTAGAGTAGATGAGCTTTTCTGAACACACTCTAGATGCTGGCATTCATCAAGGAATTAATTGAACAGGTTAATTTCTTTCTGAGCACATAGGTTATGCTCCAATACTGCTCATCATTTTATTCCCCAGCTTTATTCGGCCTTCATGATGTGCTAACAGCACTGTTAACACCTCATGCATGCCTAGGAAATTAACTGCTTTGGATAATGACTCACCATTCTTTCCAGCGAACCCACGATTAAATCCATTGTAATTGATGGTGCTCAGTGAGGACGCAGCTGTCCCATGAAACAGCAACTTCTCATTACTTTGGTGCTTGTTCTTTTTATAGAGAGATTTTTTTTTTATCTGGTAGGTCTGCCAGAGAAAGGGATTTTGTACTCTTTCGATCTGCAAGGTTACAAAACAGAACTGTATCTATTCTGGTAGGGAGCAATACACAGCATTAAACCCAAACCAAACTAAAGGAAAGAGTAACTTTCACGATGCCCTGTTAGTGTGGTGATTGGGGAACTGAATACCTGAGCTTCATGAAAATTCAGAAACCAAGAAGTGCTTACAGGAGATTTTCAAGGTTGACAGTTTTTGTCACATGTGTCTTGCCAAATACACCAGCTACTTAGGTGATCATGGCAGCCCTGCATTGTTGTTTTTAGAAACAGGCTGTTGCACCACTGCTAGAGGCAATGATTTCAGATGCCCTATGTACATCCTAAATCATCTTTACTGATGATTTTCTCACTAAAAACATAGACTGCAGCAATAGCATTATGGTGAATTTAAGTTTCTCTTCCAGGTCTCAGCTTGGAAGTCAGAATTACTTCCTTTCCCGTGTAGCTTAGCAACCCATATGAAACGCGTCTACAAAAATAAACTGGTGGGAGAATAGATGGTGCTGGCTCCCTACACCAACAATGTGATCTTAGCTTAGGGGAAAGCGGTGATCTTCAAGTATCATCTTATAGGCAAAGCTACAACAGCTTTCCATTTTCAATGGGAAAAGACTCCACATCATTACCTGATTTTTTCCCATTCACACTAACATTTTGTCCTAATTGTGTTTTAGTCAACATGCCTATTAAATCTCATGATAACAAAAAATTTTTCAAACACATATTCTCACTCTCAATTTCACTGTATTATCTCCTATTTATTTCTTTTCCTGATTCTGGATAATTCTGTATTCTCCCTAGCAATTAAATTTCTGGGCACAGTGTTGCAGACTTTTCAATATGCAGAATCAAATCTTCACACTTTAGTTTAAGCCAATGCTCTAGCCTGAAAGGCTCTGGAACTGACAGGGAAGAAGCAGTAAAAGAGTAATAAGATTTATGGCTATTCTGCAAGGACTTTGTATTTTCCTTTGTATTGTGAATGCACTTGCTCATGCTTTCACTTCAGTGTAAAATTTCCTTACTGGAAATACCACATTAACTAGTGAGTCAAACAGAGCCAGAATAATTTTCACCGGTTTTGCATTATTAGATGGCAAAAATGGCAAAGCATCTTTTAAGAAATTTGATTTATATACACTATGTAGAGTGCTGGGGAGACTGACATATGAAAGGCCTATTAGGTTGGAGATATACTTTCTAAATATTTGTTTACGTATGAATGTTTTCAGCCCAAGAATTCACTTTGTTCCTCTCCCCAGGATTTCACCTTCTCTATGACAAAACTGGGACAGGTTTTCTTAAATTTGTTCTGAACGTCCAGGTATTCTTGATACGATGGCTTGAGATTTACCAGTTTGACCCGTTCTTCTTGCATGTCTTCCCACTGGGCAGGGAGCTCTATTGACCGTTTATCTGCAAAACAGAGACTGCATTATTATCACAGACATTGTGCTTTTGTAGGCAGGTTGTACAGACCAACTGCATTAAGAGAGACAAGAACAGTACCTTAATTTTATTCCAAGATAACTCTCTCTCTTCACTGTATCGCACTGTTAAAAGTTTGCATTTCGTCTTGTCCAATTATCACTCATGCCAATATCTAACTAAAACAAGTTTGAAAGCCACAGATTCATCAGACACCACCTCCTTTGTCAGACCTCAGCATGAAATCTACACTGAGAAGTCAGATACATATGGATAACACTTATATTTAAGGATGTTCTGACTTCAGTTTTATATGAATTATAAAACTAAAACTGCCAGGGGGGGTTATAAAAAAATAGCTATTCTTACTATTTTTGGAATATTTGAGTTAGCATTTATCAGTATTATCATTTTGTAATACTATTAAAGGGTTTTTTATTAAACAAAGATGTAATTTACCTTCATTCTTTGCCACACGTTGAATGCTTATAGTTTTGCCTCGGTCATCATGAGCCTGTAGAGTATTCAGATCCACATTGTAGTTGCTCTTGTTAATTTTGACAGTAAGATGAGTTTTTTTAGCTATTTTGGCATCCTCCAGCTGCATATTTGTCAGTTTATCAAAAGCAACAAAGATACCTTTGCTTCCTGGAAACCTCCATTCTACCAGGTTATAAACAAGTTCTGCCTTGGATTGCTCTTCTTCAGCATCCTTAATTTTTTGGATCATTTTTTGAACTTCCACAAAAACAAAGCAGACATCCCTGCTAATACCAGTAATTTTAATGTGATGGGGGGGATGTTTATTTTCAAGCTGGATGGTAACGTGCTTTCTTCGCTGGAGATCTGCTAAAGCATCAATGTGCTTCTCATCAAAATTTTCTATTAGCTCATCTGAAATAACATTTTCAAGCTGTTCCTTTGAAATTAAATTCTTTAGCCAAGTTTCGGTTTCATCCACATTTTTTTTGCTTTCTCCACAAATCTGAAATATGGCCAAGTCAACTTTCTTCTCCAAACCCACCGGCTTTTTCTTCTCATTAAGCTGAGTTTTCCCCCCTGAAAATAGTGTGTAAAAATACGTGTTAATTATAACTTTAAAATAAAAGAGCTTTAGTTCCATGTTCCCACACAGATGGAAAACCTACATATATTTTAAATGTAGATACCCACAAACCTGTTATGGATGAGTTTGAACCTTCTCTTTTCTTCATGCTTTCGTAGAAGTCCCTGAACATGTTTTTCCAGAAGATGACAATTTTAATTTTTTTCAAATGCTGTAGTGATGTTTTGTTTGCAAATTCCATTATAGCATCCAACATCTCATCAGCTAATTTGGCTGGACTCTGTCCTGCTTGACCTGAACAAAAATAAAGGGCACGTATCAGTGAGCAGTACTTAAATTGAGGCAGCACCCAGAAAATAAGAGATGGTGCCCCCACTCCATACACTGGTGTCCTTCTCTCCTCTCCCATTAGGCTTTCTGCCAAAGCCCTGGCTTAACCTCAGCCTGTGAGCTCCAGGAGCTGACACCCTTGCATAGACCTGGCAAGCCCTTTGGAATTCATCCCTACTTATTTTGAGGAACCAACAAGCACTTCAGCCTTAGCATTACTTATCTACCCCAGTCTTAAAGACAGGTTCCAGAGTAAAAACAAATCAATCCAAATCACTTAAAAAAAAAAATTGTAAATTAGGAAAATTCTATGAACAAATGAACTAGGAGTAATGGATGTAATTTGGAATAGGGTAGATTTAGAATCGTAGAATGGTATGGTTTGGAAGGAACTAGACCAGGTTGCTCAGTGTCTTTGTCAGGGTGGATAGAAGAAAGAAGTTCTTTCCAGTGAGGGTGCTGAAACACTGGAACAGGTTGCCCAGAGAGGCTGTGGATGCCCCCCTCTGGAAGTGTTTAAGGCCGTACAACTTTTTAATAGGAGATGTGTGGTGTAGTGGTAGGTGTCCCTGCCCATGGCAGGGGGGTTGGAACTAGATGATCTTCCAGTTCCCTTGCAACACAAAGCATTCTATGATTCTATAAAAAATCAGAGGGTCTTGGCACAAGCCTTCAATTATTTCAACATACAAACAGGAACACCAAGCTCAAGTCAAGTGCTCTGATTCCACTACAACAAACCTGAAATGCAACCTAGAGCTTATTCTAAAACATTGGTAGGACCCATGTTAATTCCAGACACCCCTTGGACAAGTACCATGACACCAGAAGGCAGATGATGGCAATCCAGAGGAGTTGCTGTAACTATCACTACAGATTCCAAACACTGACATGCTCAGCAGCTCTGACCCTAACGTGGCACACTGAGCAAGGGTCAGATCACAGTTTCTTTTTCCAGTCAAGGAGAGATTTGGTCTGAGAAAGATTCTGCTTTCTTCAAGCCCAGCTTCACACACAAATCAAAAGTTCAAGTCAAATAAACTGGCCTGCTTCTAAACCTTTGCTGGAGTAGGTAGTCTGTGACAAGACTTATAAAAGGTGTAAGCTGCTGGTTTCCTGAACTTAGACCACAATTTCCAAAAGCAAGGTTTTGGTCTGAGGACAACTCCATCTTTCTTTGCCTACAAAGCTCAACTCTAGCCTTTCCATGGAGTTGAAATACCAAAGCCAGGTCTATGGGAAGGCTGAAGGTGTGAAGAAAGGTACATGGTGGCCAACTGAGTCTGTGTTGGGGAGGAATGTCTTTTATGGAGCAATACCTTTACTTCAGGTGCTCTTACACCTGTGCAGGTGGTGTTTGAACTGACTACAATGAACCTCCTGTACAAGCCTGCTATCAGCCATATCAGAGGTATTGTCCTTTCTGAACTATATCCCCAACAACCCTCAAAGAGAGAACACAAACCTGTGCCAATTGCTGGGAAGGAGACAGATCTGTATTTCCTTTGCTCACACTTTTCAAGTACAGTGAAGACCTGGCTCCTCACATCATTGCTATTAATCAAGTGCATGATTTTCTTGCATAGCAGTTTTCCACCCTGTGTAATAACCAAGACATTTCCAGGCAGCCCAGCTGGAAGAGAGAAGATGTAGGAGGAAACCAAACATTTTAGAAGCTGGTTACACTGATGCTATATGGGAAGTGATGAAAGTGAAAAGAAACTCACCGTGAGCTATAATACCTAGGTTTTGCAGAATTGCTTTTCGACAGTAATTCAAGTAATAGTGTGTTTTCTGATTTCCTAATATCTCCGCTACAAAGTAATTTCTTATTAAGCACAACTTAGTAACTTATGCTGAAATTAAATCTAGTGAATTTATTTAAAAACACATAATGTAATTAGAATGTGCATAAATTTGTATGAGAAGTCTGTTCTTATGCCACTAATTTGGTACATTGTTTCAAAAAAAAAAAATTATATATTTGTGAAAATAAGCCTAGATTTGCTATTAGCTTCTAAAAGCCAGCATGTGCTAACATCAAAAGACAGCTTTCATCACTTTGTTCAGTTTCAAAACTTCTTCTCTCCTTTAGGTGACAAAATATGAGCTCAAAAATAATGCTCAAGTCCATGACACTGTTTCTGTTCCTAAGATAAAACACACTAAAGTAATTTCAGGGGTAAAGAGCTTAAATTAAATTAATTTCCTATCTGTGTGTGCAAAGAAAAATTCACGAAGTAGTTGCGAAAACTTCTTGCAGTTCCTAAAAGTAAAAGCTTTTTTTTCAGATAATTATACCATCAGAGTAGATATCTGTAAAACAACTTTAAATTTTCAGAGAGAACAACAAAAAAAAAAACTATTCAAGAAAAATAATATGCTTTAACGTACCATATTGAGCGCACTCATCTTCTACCTGGGAACCAGCAGCATCCATAATTGCTCTGAAGACCCCTTAAATTATCCAAGAAAATAATATACATTAAGTCAACATCTCTATCAATTTCTGTACTCTACAAATACCCCTGGTGCTTTTACAGCACAATCCCATAAAGCCCCTTATCAGTTCCCAAGTGCCCTTCATAGCACATTGCATGGGCTGCAAAGTGAACATCACCTTCCTTATTGATTAGAAATAACTAAGAATTACTCCTATTGCATCATTTCAACAGCCAGTAGTATGACTCTCACCAAACTCTCCATTTGCTTTGCATTATAACATTTGATGTCTTTCATGCTCGCGACTCACAATGTCAACAAAGAAGTCTCTGATTCTTACAGGTCAATTTACTTCACCAGGGCTTTGGTGTATAGGGAAACACTCCAGGACAAGAGTAGCATTTCAGAATTAACATTTGAACCAATAATTCCCTTTTATTTAAGCATTGTTGGTTTTAAACAAGAAAAATATGGTCAATTGTCTTCTTTCTGAGTAGTCTGGAAAATAAATAGAATGTTTGGGACACTAATAACCTCTGTTTAAGACCTATTTCCTGACTATCCCTCTCCTCTCACAACTCCCTCTCTCATCTGAAAAATGCTTCACCAAAAAGTTTCACGCATGGACAAATCTTCTCCCTATCCCCTTTTAAAAACTAGCACAAACTCTTCATTAAAGAATTACATATTGAATAAAATACCTGTTGCAGCATCAAAATTTGCATTTGTTATGTTTACAATAACATCCGTGTCCTCCTTTGTAATATCTCCATTAATTACTTGGAGTGTAACAGAACCCATCTGCATTTCATGAACTTCAGTAGAAACAGGTCCAACAAAATCTGCAAGGAAAAGAAAAACACCTTAGAGCACTTCCCTAGTTTGGCGTATTGCTCTGTTCCACAGATGGAAACTGGAACTTGCCCTTTTAATGAATAAGCTTCAAGGTTAGTTTGAGGGACCTACAGCTTCTGACTCGGATTCTCTCAAATCAAACTCTTACAGAAAACAGAGTATCCAGCTTCAGCACAAACAGTAATGCATGCACATCTCAGACTACTTTACTGCATCTTCACCAAGGGGATACAAAGTTGTTTCTACTTTCAGGCTAAGCTACACACTCTTTATCTCACCGATAAAGCAACTGAGAAGAAAAAGCCACGTACTCTCATGAATAACCCTCTGCCATCAATGCGATTCACTCATGTTTTTGCTACTGTTTCATTACAGCTAATTGGCAAGTGGAAAGTATGTTATCCATTCTTTTTATTTCTATACAGGAAATCAAAGGTATAGAAATACCAAGTTCTGATACCCTTTGAGTAGGAACAAACCAGCGCTTCTCCTACTGGGATAACCTCTTCATGCAGTAAGAGATGAGAAACAAAAGAAATTCACCTTTTGTTTTGGTTTCTTTTTTTTTTACAAATGGCATTTAAGAATGGCAGTCCAACAGGAGGTAAAAACCCAGTGATGACATTTTGTCTGTTTCCTGATCTGCATAAAACCCCTGCACAGCATTTACAGCTCTCCCTCTGTCCCACCTCCTGCTCCTACACAACTTACTCGACCTTGGTGCTGCAGCATTTCTTTGAGCTACCCTACGTTCCAGCTCAGAGGTAAATACCTAAGAAGAGAAAAGATAGTTTCTCAGAGTTTATACACTATTACTATAATTTGCATTAACAGTCAGGTAGATCTTGCTGAGCCATCTGACATTTTACTGGGTTGTTCAGGTATCATTAGCAACAAGGGAAGCCTCAGTATGCATAGCATGGTAACGGATGCTGCCCTTGCCAAAGCTCCTCTGTCAAGAGATGAGTGAACATCTACAGGTGCCAGCAGTGAGGTTGATTTTGCCTGCAGGCTGTGCTTGCTGAGTTTATATTTCAGTCAGAGACACTGAATGATAATCACTAGAGAACCCACTGTCAATGGCTCACAGCAGAAAGAAAGTGCCAAATTATTCCCTTAAGAAAGCAATTTAAGTAAAGCATATTGCTAAGGCAAAACTAGAACAGTGTGCAACACAGTCAGCTTTGTAGAAGAACTACCTGGATGTTATCCAGATCTTTTGGACTCAAGAAAAAATGAACCTCCTGGAGATTCTTCCGAGCACAACTACTACTGAACTTGAATACCATATCAAACATTAACTCAGAAACAAGGGTTTTAGGAAATCCAAATCCTCCAGTTCCAATAGCTGGAAAAGCGATTGAATTCAGTCCAAGCGCTTCAGTTTTCCTCAAGCATTCATGGATTATATCTTCTAGGATCTGTAAAACACATTAAAAAGACAGAATTTATTATTAATTCCATCAGGACTATGCTGGCATGAGAAAAATCTCTATAGCATATCAAGGGATCTTTAAGGCCATTCAGAAGCAAATGGAGTTGAGTCATCTAAACAAACTATTTTAAATCTTGAAACTCCAGGACATAATCCCAAATAAATCTGTTTTCAAATTCTACTTTAAAAAAAATATTAACGAGTACCTGCTGGGTCTGTCCTGTTAATCCATCCCAAGAGGGTACTATGGCATGAAACACAAACGCGCAGGCCAGAGCACAACCACTGGTGCAGACTACGCTCCCTTCATCAACAAACACTTTATCTATTTCCTTGTCGAACTCCACTTCAAGAGCTGGTCCAGCCTTTCCCAGCAAGGCTTTGCAAAGAGGCCCCGTGCCAAAATTCAGATCTGCACCAACGCTGTTGACAATAACATCCGTCTGCAACAAAAGTTACAAAACATCTGTAGCCAGACTTGTAGGCATCAACACTAACCACTCTCCCAAAGCAAGGCACAATGGGGAAAATGAGATGACAGAAGAGAAATAAGCTGGTTTTCCGCACAGCTTCTGCATACTGAGTAATCCTGGACTCATAGGAAACCTATGTCAGGCAGCACGAGACCCACTCAGAGTAAATTCACACAGCAAATCCCATATTACGTGTGAGCAGGACATCAAACCAACCATATATCCATCCATACGGAGCTTGCAAGCCCTCAGTGGAGGCAAGGCGGTTACTCGCCTCATTCTGAGGAGACACCGTTGTCTGGGCAGGTGAAATAGACCCAGCGTAGAAAATTTAGAGTCCCTTTTTCTGCTTTTCATGCAAGTGGGGCTGCCTACACCTTACCAGAAGAGAAGCACCTCATGCAGCAAAATGAGGTGAAGGGAGATGATTGGGCTTTTGTGAAGTAAAAAAGACTGCTGTTTGCTTTCCTGTTCCACTGGAGATCTTTTAATTACAAAGTATTTTAAATAAGCATCACATTGACCTTTTTTGGTTTTTTACATCTACTGCTGCTTTTTTTTAGAATATGCTTTTACAGACATCAAAATGACAACAAAACCAACTAATGTTGAAACAACGAGATGATGATAATAACAATTTAGAGAGATTTTAGACCCTGAAAGTAGAAAAATCAGGGACAGGTGAAAAGAGTGAAATTCATAGAATCATAGAATGGTTTGGTTTGGAAGGGACCTTAAGATCATCCAGTTTCAGGTCCCCTGCCATGGGAAGGGACATCTCCCACTAGACCAGGTTGCCTGGATGTATAGCTCAGTGGGGAGAGCATAGCACTCCTAATCTGAGGGTCAGGGGTTTGAGCCACCGTCCAGGTATGAGGCTTGTCAGAGGTGGGCTGATGGTTGGACTAGATGATCTGAAAGGTCCCTTCCAACCTAGATGACTATGACTAATGTCTCATCCAGCCTGGCTTTAAACACTTACAGGAAGGTAGCATCCACAACCTTGCTGGGCACCCCCACAGTAAAGAACTTCTTTCTTCTATCCAGACTAAATTTACCCTCTTCCAAGTTGCATCCATTACTCCTCATCCTGCCACTCTGTACCCTATTAAAAAGTCCTACCCCAGACTTTCTGTAGGCCCCCTTCGGGTACTGATAAGTCACCTATGAGGTCTGCCCTGAGCCTTCTCTTCTCCAGGCTGAACAACCCTGAATTAATCAAGACGCATTCTGTGCAAGAAAAAAACATAAGGGTGTAGATTGAGTTTTGATGCTCTAGAAAAGTAGTAATAAAACTCTTTGCTAACATCAAGAATGAAAGAACCCCTAAGTGGGGGAGGAAATCAATAGAATCAAGCCTTGACTTCAGCAAAACAATCTAAGCTTGCACCCTTCTACAGTGTTGCTTTTTTAGAGACCAGCAACTTAATCCATTCAAAGAGAAGGAACTGATAAGAAAATGCTGTATCCTCAGTTTGTATGACTCACAACAGCAGCTCAGGTGCCAATTTCCTGCAATATCCAGCAGGGTTAGCTACAGATCATACTCTTAGAAAATATTTCAATATTTCCCATTTAGAAAGAAAAGAAACAAACCCAAGCTGTTTTACATGTTTACCTTAGATCTGGAGAATGAATAAAATCTAGCT